>JANSTU010021484.1:0-13436 GCA_027564075.1 Bolitophila hybrida
TCGGATGATTGTAACCAATTTTATGAATAATTGAAAATTGAATAAAAATACCGCAGGACTTTTTTGACACCCTATTGACAATATTATATATTTTTTTAGATTTTATTAGACGACCCCGTGCGAGTCGGATAGTTCCGATTCCCGGCAGATAATTTTTTTAATATAGCACTTTAAATAAAACTTTAATCAGTAGGTTCGACTTACTATTAATATTGATTTGGAAAAATGGGACATTATTGATGCCATAATTTTGGATATAAACGAACCCTGCAAAGTTGTAGAGTGTATTTAGGGTAAATAAACACTCGTAGATGTGTAGTGGTATTAAAGAACCCGAAATGTTTGTGCACTATATTTATTGAATTCGTCAACTTTCTTTTACAATATAAAATTTAAATATAATAAGTGGTCTGTTCGTTTTCTGGTTTCTGCTTGTTCTTTGTTACATTACATGTCAATAATATTTATATATAATTATATGTGTATGTGTGCGTATATAATTTAATTTGTAAATGGTAAATGTACGTAATTCTGTAAGTAAAAGCGTATACCTTAGACTACATAACATATATATAAGATATACTAAGGGGTGGTGACAATTAAAGTTTTGAGTCGCCACAACACTCCGCCTCTAGCGAATGCTATATTATTCATAACGCTTTGGAGCAAGACTTCTGCGTCCCCGTTTTGAAAATGTTATGTGACGTTGTTCGATAATCGGTAACTTTAGCATTCAGACATGTATTTTTTTTCTTGTAAGTGTGTTCGAATTCGTTGTTTTAGTTAGCGTAGGGTGCGTAATTGAAATGTCTATGTCCACATCTGGATTTTCAAAAAGTTATAAATGCAGGTTGAAGTCGGTTAATTGCTATTATTTTTAGTTTTCCTTATACCTCTATTGTGAATTTTTTACTACCGTGTTTAATAATTTTGTATGGACCGTTATTCGGAGTTTGTAATGGTTTTCGTACTGCACCGACACGCAGGAATACAAAATCGCAATTACCTTATATTTTTTATCCAGTTTGAAGAGCAACCAACAAAGCTTGTTTTAATTACGTTTTTAAGGGGATAGGTTAGGATAGGATTTCTAAAAATATTAACTAGCTTTTTGTTTAGAATATTCTCCCAAAATTTGAAATCGATTTGAGTAAAATTCTCGAGACAGAACTTGCACTTGCAACTCCGCTTATGATGGTACGCTTGGTAGCGTGCTTCGGCTATGAATACTCTTGCATGATTAAAACATGATTAAGATCCATTACCAAATAACGTTTCATCAGATATCAAGCCCATTTATTAAGAACTCAGCAGGGAAGAGCCTTTTTAGCGGTGCGTTGGTGGCTTGAAGAAAAATATGGTAATAATGAAAATTTGAACTAGGTAATTTGGAAAATCACTCTAAAATACTCGAGATTGCTGCATTTGTCGCTACTGGGACTTTCAACGAAGGGATCTCAGCTTTATTACTTTTTATGCACGGTATGGTTTGAAAACTTGGCCAAAATCGCATCAGAGCTGACGCCCATTATCTTTCTGTGTTTTAGCTTACGGTGTGTAGATTGTGAGAAGAAATTGAGAAGGCTTCAAATCCTATGAAATAATTTAAAATCAAATATTTCAATATAAAGCAAAATGTCAAAATGTGAGATTGCTCACGAACAAAAAATCCGATAAGCTATTTGTACATTTTTGCACACATTTATGAAAGCATAAATCGTTCACTTCGCTCAACGAGAGATAACCCTAAAAGCGTATACAGGTTCTTTACTGTGTGGTGCCGAAATCGACGATTTTATGTAAGTTAATAATTTTTTTATGTTTTATTTCAATTTAAAATTTCAATCGCTTTTTCTCGAAACTATATATTTGAAATCGGTTGTCAAAATTTCTCAAAAAGTTATGAACCGGTGGATTTCATTTAATATAAAAGAAAAAATAAATAAAAATGTGTTTTTTGTGCCTTCGAAACCCACCTAATCACTTAAACTATTTGCTGCTGTGGTAGAGAGAAGAACGAACGAACGAACGGTGATGATTAGAATTTTTTTGAGTTCCGAGAAAAGGGATGACTCGAATTGGCAAACTTGGTCTGTAACAGCCAACGAGTGATACGAATAAGGAGATATCGATATCGATATCCATCGGAAATCGGTAATGGAACAACGATATCGATATGGATTTTAGCGAATCGTTCAGTTGTGATCGGTGAAGCACTGACCCTAGCAGACGTATGTTTGTTAATTTTGTTCTTTTAACAGGCATTATTGGCCCATAAGAAGCGAGAGTCTTTGTTGATATTGGGCCAGACGAATATGTTGATTTTTGGTAGAAAATTGCGCAGAGAATGGAAAACCATTCGACGAAATTTAAGTGTAATATATGGGCGTATTGTTTTGCCGTTAAAGTATCGCAATAGATTTTTCTGTTTAAAATTGATAGTATTCATTGAATCATTTTGAGATTATTTAAAATATGGATGTTGAAAGAACATCAGCCAAAACCATAGAAAAATGCTATTTTTAAATAAAACATACATAAATCATCCGAAGGATCCTTGATGCCTACAAATTTCCACTAAGTCAATAAATTGCAGCATTTCATTTTCGCACATCCCTTTTTCCTATTACGAATCACATAATACACACATATCCATTCAAGTGCGCGAACCGACAAACACCGCGAGCACATTCATATATTTTTACAGGAAATTTAATTTCCCCTACACATAAATATATCCACCCCGCATCTGCCAAAGAAGCGTGCCTCGTACAGACAACAACAAAAAAGGCGTCGGCCACCCTCGTGTATATTTTTCTCATTTAAAATTTTCTTTCACAGTTGATTATAAAGCGTACAAACAGGTATTTCAGCCAAACACATCCTTGCGTTCGTCCATATCCTTTCTCAGACCGGAACGTTTAAAAACATGTACAATATTTTGTTTTGTTGGAAAAGCAAGCGCACGCCACCACGGCGCACACGGACATGCAACGTTTGACGCTATAAAAACATGTTCTACGTATTTTTTGTTTTATATTTTAAATTCGAGTGAGACTTTGTATTTATATGGAATACAGAGGGGCGAAAAATTATACCCCGAGTATGTAATAGAAATTTGGTATATTGTGCAAGTCTCGGCAAATTAAAATATCTTATTTAAATTTGCGCGAACATTATATAATACAAAAGAAAAGGTGTGCGCCCCATTTTCTTTTAACTAAACGAAGTTTATTAGTTTATTTTCAAATCAAATGGTTCTGCGCGAGTGTTTTAGTTGGATGAACGCAAGAGGGTGCGAGATTTGGTGTCTTTGTGAATTTTACCATTTGGAACGAAGGTAATTGTGTTTTAAACAAATATTGTGTTTCATTTAAAAACAAATTGTTTTCATGGAATTATTAAGCAGAACGAACCTTTTCGACATATATACCATATACAAATGTTTGCTATTCTTCTACATTCATTGAATCAAATAAATTATTATGAACATATAACAACAAAAACCATCAATGGTGAAACATTTATCCGGCACAAATTTTATCAACACACATATAAATAATACTAAATGGCATCATAAAATGTGTAATCATTCGCTTCAAATCAAAGATTAAGAATATACGATATATTATATGGACTATACACGAACACATGCACACAAAGCCAAAAAGAAACCAATATTGCCCCGACGATAAAGTAAATCCAATTTATGAAATTACTCGAAACGAATATCACATTTTGCTCACTTTCATCTCTTTAAGTCGAGAACCCTGAACCACACAAAAGAAAAATCTCTATCACAAACTTTTCGAATGCCCTTGCCCATATACACATTATACACACACAAATATCCACTCATTTTTATTGGTGTATATAGGTAGTTACACACACAAACACACACACATACTCGTATACAAACATATGTTTTTCTGTTCGTACAATTTTCAGTTTCTTCGCGATCGACTTCTAGATGGCTGCGAAATTGAACAAACGACGCGCCATAACCGTTCTTGAATTGCAAAAGTAGTTGCAAAGTCATCATATAAAACCTATCATGCTCAACAAGCCATTGAAATGGAAAATCATTTTAATAGATTGAATTTTCGTGAAAATGCTCGCTGTGCGCCAGGTGGTTCTGTTGTTTTCCACGAACGCTTTGCCATTTTTCAGATGCGCACTCGACAGTATTGAAAACACACGATTCTTTAGCAACTCCATTTTTCCGAAATGCTCTAAAGATTTGCTCGAAATTGATGGTCGGAACAGAACACTTATGTTTCATTCAAATTATTTTAGAGCCGGCAGTTCACGCAATTTTTGTGCCACGTGTAATGAGCTTCTGTCGCAGAAGCGTAAATATTTACTTTTAATTACAGCGCATTGCGCTCGCTAAGTTTTATAATTACAACTTTTAATCTATTTTTAAGAAGCTTACATTGGAACAGCATCGCAGCGCGAAAAAAACAGTATTCGCGAATCAAAGTTCGGGCCGGCGCGAACTCGTTGGAAAGAAACGATAAATTAAGTTAATTCCATTTGAAAATATTTGCTTAGGCTTTAGTTTCTTTTTATGCTAACGAGATTTTTGCTTTTCACTCGGCGGGTGAGCAAAAAGCTCTCCAAAACCAATACATTTGCTTCTACATATATTTCATTATTAGTACATATATATACCCACATATATCTTCCGCTAATTGAATGAATGTTTTGTTTATATGTAGACATAGAAAAACGAAAAAGTTAAATTTATTTGTTCATTAAAAGCAGGTATTTTCAACACAGAAACAAGGCCACTGAAAAGTTTATAGGATTGTAATAAATAACAATTAATTATTCGAAGGTTCCCGCGGCGAGCAAAACTATAAAAATATATTTTGTATCCAACAAAAAAAAAAAAAAACAATATCTATAAATATAGTAGGAAAAAATATAATTTTTCCGGATGCCGCCTTCGGAGCACATAAATTTCGTAGTTATCATAATTCATAAATAACTAGAAATAACCACTAGTTAGTTCTCGACTAAACACGGTGTAGTACATGCAGTGAAACTATAATGTTTATTATAAACGAACTGTTTCATGTTGTATATCGCTGCCGAAAAAGTTTTCCTGGATTTTCCAAATGTGTGTGTGTGTGTACGAGGCATTGCGTGTGACTTTTTCTTTGTTTCACATTTTTGTTATAACTAATTACAACATAAAGCTTGTAAATGGCTAATTAAAATCATGATAATGACCAGAGCGTGCTTTTGCGAAGGGATGGGAAATTACCAGAGCACGAGAAGTGTAGGGCCACTGTAAACTTGCGTGTGTGTGCGAGATTCGCGAAAACTTTTTTAATTTGGACGGATTTATTGTGTGAACCAAAGCGCAGATTACCACGCGCGAATGATACACTCATACTAGCTGCTCTTTCACTTGAGAAACTGAAATAGCGATAAAGCTCGCCGCAGATCGATTTTCATCACACACACACGTGGTTCTTATAATCTTCCCTTTACTTCCCTTTAGTACGCTGGAGTTTCTCTGGCTATATAGTATATCTATGTGCACATTTATTTACTGATGTGTGATATACATTTTCATCGTTGATCAAATTGAGCGTTCTTCAGTTTTTGCTTCGGCGTCGTTTTTGTTTTGATAACTTGGACGTTTTTACATAAGCCAATGTAATATATTTTCCAACTCTTGGCTCGTATGTGACACAACATTTCAGTGAGGCAATTACTGTCAACATTTTGGAAATGTGGAAACTTACCAAATTTCCACACTGTATGACCCTTTTTCGTGTGTGTATGTTTGTGGATATATGATGCGCGCATTTGAACACTTTTCTATATTCTTGTCATCAGTCAGGAGTTATATTTGGATATATGGTATGCGTGTCTGTGTATAGATGAATATAAAGGATGGCACTGTGTATATATTAGTTATTCATATAGAGTAGACGACAACGCGTGCTGAAACGTGTATTTGTATAAAAAATAGTTGACTTGTCAGCAAATAAAGACGGAGTTGTCATAGTATATAAAATGAAAGGATTAAATAAAATATTGCTTAGAGAGCAAACTGTTATATACATATATATTACATATATATTATCTATATCCCAATCCGAATTTCTTTTATCAAATCTAACTCTGATGACCTAACTGAGGGTTGAGTACCTACCAGGCGCGTCCCAGGTGGCGGATAGGGGGACTGTAGCGATACGGATACAACAGAATCCGTGGACAGAGGAGGGCACACAGTCAAGAGTTAAGTGGATTCATATACGATCCTTGAGTGGGTGACCTCTACTGTCAAAGACAGGTGTATTGTGTTGAAGTTATCCTCTCCTTTTGCCGACAACACACATTATACGACGTATAACACGACAACACCGAGTTCAGTATTTACTACTACTAATATTCAACAAGCTGTGGCTTCGACCGCACCGACCATATGCAGACTGCAGGTCCATCCACCTCAGCTGCAAATTCGCAACCCTGACTCAATTTCCCTCGAGGCAAACCAAGGGCAACTATCAGCCATCCTCTTCTGGAAACAGGAGAGGAAACCTGGTGTAAGAAGAAAAAATGTTGACATTCCGCTTCAAGTGGTTCGTCATCATTTTATCGGAGGATTCCTCAATCAATTGCCGCTAGATTAGCAAGCTAACTGTTACAATGGAAATGATGGAGGTAAAGATATTGGCGACGGTTAATTCCGATGTCAAATTATTTTCCTCTTTTTAAATTATACAGATAAATCTGAACCACTGCCGGGCACCTATGAGTAATATCAGAGCTGTAATGGCTAGTGGACAGATATATATGGCTCTTATCCAAGAGTCGTCGCAGTGGAATGAAGTAATCAAGGGCTTTAAAATACCCGGTTATTCGTTTTTAGCTAATCTTAGTTGTTGTGACATTTCAGTAATAAAAATATCACACTTCATCAACGGAGGAAGACAAGAAACAGTGATAGCATCAGTATATCTTCCGTACGATTCCGTACTGCCACCACCTGTCTGTTAACCCTTCAAAAACAGCACTGGTTCTCTTCTCACATAAAAGAAAGTATATCCAGTCCGGCTTCAGAGGTAGTCACAGCACCTCTACAGCACTCCTCAATGTAACCGATGACCTTTTTTAGATCTTTGATAATAAATGATCAGCAATTATGGTTCTCCTTGTCTTTTCTAAGGCCTTTGACACAGTGTCGCCTACTTTGATTTTCAGAAAAAAATGCCTGATTTTAGTTCATTAGCCGTGAATTTTATAAAATTTACAAATTATCTTCGTCAGAGAACTGCGTGTGTTGACTGAGTTGACATTGGTGGTTGCTTATTGTCTCATAGTACCATTTCCACTGACTTATTATCCAAAACTTACTTGGCCCATCACCGTAATAAATCATGGCCTTTCTATAAATACTAATTTGAAATGGAACGATTCTTCGATTCTTGCTCAAATGCTTTTAATATATTTGATACTTCAACGGGCTTAAAATATACTAGAATTGTTTACCACCTACGCAAATTCGACCCGCTCAGTAATTTTAAACATAAAATCCTTAGTTGTTCACTTGAAAAATACTATGAATATTGTTCCTGTTTGTATATTACCCTCCGTTGGCACACTTATTTCTGGCCACGATATTGACAAGCTGGGTCAATTTGACCCGAACGGTATTTCAAAGAACTACTTTAAGTAAACCGTTTAAGTGATTTCAATGAAAAAAAAACACTCACAAAAGTCTAAAACACATTGTTTCCAAGCGACGCCAAACGCAGACTATTTAGAGCTAATAACTAGAAAAATTCGTCCTGGTCAAAATGACCCAGTGTGTCAACGGAAGGTTAAGAAAACATACATAAAAAAATTCAAATGGATTTTTATTTTTATTTTTTTATTATTTTTAACTTAATCGGTCCAATTAATTCAAGCAGTGGTTATAACCGATCTTTCTTTGATTCTGGAGCATCTAGTTGGAATTCGCTGCCATATTCAGAACGTGTGGAATCTATTGACTCATTTAAAAAGACTTACTTCAAATTTTTCCAACAATATTTTATTTTTATCGATCAAATGATATATAATACATACGCTTTTTGGTACCAATGCTTTACTTGTTCAAATTATTCCTAATCTAATATTTACATTGATATACACCAATTCTATTATATTGTTTATTATTTATTGTATAAGACCACAGGAGTTTAAATAAATGAATAATCATTATTATTATTATAACTTCAAATTACAACGATTAAACCAGCCTGACCGGCGAAGAACCAATTAGAGAGCCACGGAAAGTTGATTAAATGAACTAGAAAACTGTGACAGATGTAGTGATCCTAAATTATTATGATCGAATTAAAATTAACCTTCTCAACATCAATATATCTTTGCCTGGACTTATCAGAATGCATTACGAATCTCAAAAGCTTTACTCCACTATTTACAACGAAGTATTTCGCAACAAACATTTTGAATTTTTTTACACTATTTTATTATGTTCCAAAAAAATGTTAAAATACCTTTTAATAGCCGCAATGAGCACAATTTCGTATGGACATCGTTGAAAGTCTTCCAGGAAATGACATAGTAAATTGTCTGCACTGTTCTGGAGTTCAATTAAATGGAGCTGTGCGTAGCTTAAATAAGGCCCACACATTCTCTATCGGAGATAGATCCGTGTTTTTGGGGGTGATCAGTTCAAAATGTCCACATTATTAGTTAATAAAATAACAAAATAAATAAAATAACGAATTCTGCATGATATACAGTACCTCTATATAACGCATATTTCAGCATTATATAGCATTATTTCAGTGATTTGGTACTTCGAAAATATGATAATTTGTTGTTTAGTTTCTAATGAATTAGTTTAAAAATAAACATGCTAAAAAACGTTATCGTAATCAAATTGGAAACCCAACCCAAGCACGATTTGATCGTCAAACTGTGATGTTAAATAAAGTAACGGAATAAGACGTGTTATACAGATCTTATAATTGTTAAATAATAAAAATATGCAAATCTTATCAAATTTATTCAATGTTCATATTGTTTGTAATCTCCAGTTGCCTTATGAATATTACTGCGGAATTAATAAAAACAATTCTTGCATTCTATTATAAAACTATTTACAACTTTATTAAATCCCCGTTAGCCACCGTGCCCAAAACAAAAACAAATTTATTTGTGAAATACGAATAACAAATTATAACATATATATCCACTCTGCATACCCATAATGCAAAGCACAACATTCCCAACGTGCGCCGGAAAAGATGAAAGTATTTGCCTTTTGCCGGAAAACAATCTGCCCAGCATGCTAGCGTTCACCGTGTGTGCCCAACCCTCAATTGAAAAGTTTACATATTTTCTAGCGATTATTCCCGTTTTTTATTGCATTTTATTCAAAATTAATTCATGCTATAACATCAATCACTTTGTGCGTGCATTTGTATGTGTATGTGTGTTTGTGTGGGTGTGAAAGAGAGAAGAGATCCTGTGGTTCTATATGAAAGTGGTTGTTATACATATGAAACTCGTACATATATGTATATTTATATATTGTATATATATATATATATAATATACAAGCCTATTTGTATCTTCTCTACCCCAGTTTTTGTATGTATATTCATTAAACAACATAAAAAGCATTCCACAAAGCAACGCACACACATACACCACACTCTGATGCGTACTTTACAGAGCGCTATTAAAATACATTTAATAATACTCTTGAACTCATGCATATTCAAGTGTGCATGTGTGCGTTTGTAATATAGAAACGCGCAGTTTAGTGGATAAAATCGCAGATAAGAAGAAGCTTTCACCAAGCATTTTTGCTCTAACGTATGGAATTTGGTACAACTGGAGTTTGGGGAGAGGGTGAAAAACTCGCGTGCACACACACAATTTACTTGACTTTTTATGCAAATATGTGTATGGAAATATTTACGTTCATAAACATTTACCGCAATGGGTAACGCAAATCTGGAGCAGGTAAAACCGCTTTTAACGGATCACGTAATAATGGTGTTATAAAGAGGTGGTGGGCAGATGAAGGAGTGCTTATATATATATACTATATATGTTACATTTCATTATTATGATGTATATGCAATGTAAATAAATATTAGGGAACTCCAAACAATTATTATAATTAATTATAGTATATACTTTGGCGTCCACGGTAACGATTCCGTGCATGTTTTAGACACGCTGTGAAGCAACTATTTTTGAACGCACTTCCTATGTATTGTGTATAAAAACAGAGAGTTTTGTTTTCCAAAAAAACAAAGGCAATTAATTTAAAGGGTCCATTGAAAAAACACAAAATCAATAAAGACAACTAATTGGTAACGCATGATTATCATTTCATTAAAGGCACCGATGTCGAAAAAAAATGGTCGACGGTCTCCATCATTCCGGCCAAATCGCGGATAAATACTTCGTATAGAGAGGTTAATAGTGTAAAAAAAATGACTTATATTGGAGGAGCTCTTCAAAAATATTACATTTGTATGTGTTAAATGTGTATTTCAAATTGGCAGGGTGATGTGAGCCAGTATAACTTTTATTTTCTGAACATACAGTTTTTGTTAATTTTGGGTTAGATCATAAAATATGTATATACCTCTGCCACAAACAATAACAACAACACTGCTTGTATGTACGTTGTAATATTTATGTTATTGATATTTTGATTTTCTGACGTTTGACATTTAATTTGTATTTTTTATAGATTTTAGAACGCCACCCAAAATATGGAGAGATTTCACTGAAATATACCTGTGAAATATACAGAATGACACTAGTGACAGTTCTCCATAAAAACCAGCCAATTCGATGGAAATACTTTGAGGAACTTTATAAACTTCAAGAGAACCAACGAACTTCAGGATGATCTCCGAAACAAAATCAGATCAAAACACAAAATGGATTTACGCCAAAAAATTAAAGTATCCATCAAATGAAATTGTGCAACAATTAGAGTACCAATAAATTAATAATTAATAATTAATAATAATAATTTTTTAGTATTAAACAATATAATAGGGTGTGAAAATAGTCCTGCCGTATATTTATTCAATTTTCAATTATTCATAAAATTGGTTACAATCATCCGATTTAAGTCAAATATTACCCGTTTTTTTTGATGACTAGTTCCCAACGAGATGCCAACTTCATAATGCCCATCTTATAGAAGCTCGCATCCCTATTGGCAAAAAACTCAGAGATCCAATTTTCACAGGCCTCTTTTGTGGCCAACTTCCGATTACCAAGCTCGTTTGTCATGGACAGAAAAAGGTGGTAATCACTTGGTGCAAGGTCCGGACTATTCGGTGGATTCAAAAGAACCTCCCATTCGAGCTCTCGGAGCTTCTGGCGCGTCACAGATAAACTCAACAAAATCTGACACAACTACGAATGCGCACTTTAGAAGGTTATGTGAACTGGAAGAAACATCTAGAGAAAAAACACTTACAGCTGACGAAAAGGCATGCGAGAGATTATTTGAGAGAACTTATCAGATGTTTCGCCAAATTCTAATCAATTCCGTCGACCAAGATTTGCAGTGCATCGTCTGGCACCAGGACTTTACGGAAGCGATGCAACACATGCGTGCAACTGTAACGTAAGGAAGGACCAGTGTCTCGTACCTAGATATCAAGACTTCAACAACTAGCGCACGGCGAAAGGTTGAATTACTCGATTGGTTTGAACACAGCGCTCCGCGACATCTATGTCGCCTACTTTCGTGCTGGCTAAGATGATGTTCCAGAAGTTATGGAAAACGGATCTTGCGTTGGATGAATGCGAAAGGTTGAATTACTCGATTGGTTCGAACACAGCGCTCCGCGACATCTATGTCGCCTACTGTCGTGCTAGCTAAGATGATGTTCCAGAAGTTATGGAAAACGGATCTTGCGTTGGATGAAAAGCTGGCTAGGGACTTTGCCAATGAGTGGCTTTACTATCTGAGCGAGCATCAACACCTATCAAATAGACAATAGTATTGACCTGGTTTAAAGGGCAGCCAACGCGGTGGAATGTGGCTAATCAAATCACCACTATTACAGCTAATTCTGCCAGTCACATTTTGGAACCACATTAGAGATGAATCCCGCAGATTGTGCGTCTGGCGGAGTCGCACCCAATTTGGTGGACCGGTCCTACGTTTCTTTGGAAATCTTGCGACCAGTTGCTTACTCAATCTTCCGTGGAAGGTACGGATCAAGAGAGCAGAAGGCAGTTGCTGGTGAAGTTTTCATCACTCACCAAAATACCTCGAGTGACAGAATATTGCACGGGTTTTTGTGCGAACGAGCATCAACAAACATCCCATTGGAGCGCGCTAGACTACTCGATGCATCTATAGCTGTATTGAGCAAACTCAAATCATTGTCATTGTCATTGTCCCAGTTGCGCGTGTGAATCTTTCACGCCCATCCTTCCACATAGCGGTTGACATCACAGGATATATAATTCACAATTGAAGGTTTAAATATATTGTAACGGACAGCATTTACACGGATCAACGGATCAGTTGGACAGTCGAGGCCAAAACCAAACCTTAACCTGGATTACAGGTTGTGATCGATTTTATGGCTTAATGATTGATGAATGGCAGTACTTCGATCGAAAAATCTTTTTGTATTTTGATTTTAAGAGCGAAAAACGTCATAAGTATATTATATTATATACCTATGTACATGTATGCATATATATAATATATTAAATGTGATGTGGATGTATTGTCTGAATATACTTATAAAAGGCTTCATAGCCTTCATATAGTTATCCTAAAATTCGCAATCTCTTTACGAAATCTTAATTAAACTCGGTGCGAGAACTCGTGCACCGCACAAGCTCATAAGATAATTTCAAAAGAACAAAATTTAATTTGAGTTCCTTAACAGCATATGTATATATAGTATAATATTATAACATATAAAGCATGCTTCATTGAATTTGGATGTCAAAACGAGTTTCATAAAACATAAATAATAGTGAATAATGCGGGCTTGCGTCTTTGATGGCGCATGAATTGACTTAGAACAGCGACAAAATTTATTACGTGTCATTACGGCTTTAAATTGTTTAAGTTGTTTCGTGGTTTATGTTAGATGAAGTTATGTCGGATTATCTCGAATATTGCCTATTAATAAAAAATCAAAAGTTAGCTCATGATGAAGTAGCCGATAATTTTTATAATTTATGAAAGAATGTTTAGCTACATAATACATCAAATATCTGCAACGATTAATCCTTAAATGCAGAAATTAATTTGAATAAATATAATGTGTGATTCAAGTAGAGATACTTTTTCAATAGCCTTTTTTGACAGATTATGTGTGAGTCGTGTCATGCTGTCATGTTATTTTTGTTTAGTATTGTTTGGCATTTCATAATGGAAAGACTTACGCCTG
>JANSTU010021495.1:0-13433 GCA_027564075.1 Bolitophila hybrida
ACAAAAATGGTATCGAAAAGTTGGAGGGTCGCTATAATCAGTGTATCACCCTTGAAGGGAATTATGTTGAATAAAAATTCCAAATTTTGCCAAACAAAAATTTGTTTTACTATGGTAGGCCGGGGACTTTTCAATTGACCTGTTACATTAGGAGTTTTAGAGGTTTTGGTCATAGGGTACAACCACCTCCTAGTCTTTAATGTATGTAACCCGTCCCTATATTTGTTTTTGATGCTTTTTTATTTAATTATGGGTGCATTTTTATTTAATTTTTTATTGAAACACCAAAATATTCAAAATTAATTAAATAATATATATTAATACATGTTAGTAAAACGAGAAAAAACAAACACCCATTTATTTATTTTGATACTCAAATGTTTCTATCGGCACCCATTTATTTTTTTTGGCATTCACATAATTTTATAATTATATAAATCTATATTATACCATCGTTTACAGTTATCAAAAAATATATTCACTGGTAGCAAGAAATACACACACAGCAACAACTTCAAGTTGTCAATTTTAAAAACAGGAGCACACACATGCGATGAGGGCTTATTGTTTATATTTATATTATACACGTCGGGGGCTGATTTCACGAATTACTTACACGAAACATGACAATTACAAACGACCGCGAATTAAATTTTGATTTTGAAATGGTGACTTGCTCAAACATGTTATGTTGAAGGCGAATCTTGTTGTAACGTGTAGTAGTCAAATTTAACCGTCCCAGCACGTACGAAGACCAATATTCTTTCACGTTCATATATAAACGAATAAGTCAGTAGTTATTTAGCGTGTAGTCAAAAAGGAATTACCCTGTACGTTAAGGTGAAAGAAAACAGTTAAGTACATGTTGGAACGAATAAGACTATCGTTCTTCGGTTTTGATGGGTTCATTACTCACAAAATATTATGAAATAAAATACAGCACTATATAAAGGGAAACAACAAATTTTCAACATTTTGCAGCTGTCAAATAAGCTCTAAAAATTGACCACCATGCATACAAAATATCAATTTTAAATTATTATGTTCAGTTTATTTTTAAAATGAAGAAATTGATCTTTTTCGACTGCTATTTTATTACAGTCGCATAACCAAACTTCTACACAAACTATATAATTATCTATTGCTCTGTTATTCTCGAATCGATCTATATTATTTTGGTGCTCTTATTATTTTAATATTTTCTTTTTATAGATTTAAGTATTTACTCATATTTATAGTTTAATAATTGATAAACTTAAACTAATAAATAAAAAAACACACACAGTTCAAAGTTAAAGTTTACTTCTATTTTATTTTCTTTACATTCATTCGCATAAATGAATGACAGCTCGTTCAGTCGTCCCTAATAAACAACTTGTTCATCATACACGAATATGAGAATCGAAAATCATCATCGTAATTGGATTAACCGCGCACGAACTATCGCACTGCTCTTTTTTTGCATTGTGAATTATTGTCCGTGTGTACTTTTCTATTTATATAAGTATTACAAATACGAATAAAATAAATGATACTTGTGCAAACACCGCAAGTCCGATAACCGCAATATGTTCACATTCATAGACTCAAAGACCTACGCATAATAATAATATATTTCGCACTATTCACAGAATTTTATTTGCGGGATTGAATAAAAACGTTTTAGATAAGCCTACGCAATGTGTATAAAAGCGA
The DNA here is from genome assembly GCA_027564075.1 of Bolitophila hybrida. Lineage (NCBI taxonomy): Eukaryota > Metazoa > Arthropoda > Insecta > Diptera > Mycetophilidae > Bolitophila > Bolitophila hybrida. Next base: position 1,696 of record JANSTU010021495.1, read on the forward strand.
CATAATCAATAATCAAGTATAATATATACGTGTGGTAATTTAATTACTAACTTAATAAGAGTTTTTGCGCCTGTATTATTAGCATTTTATATTTTATTTATATATGTACACGATGTGTGCTCAATCAGAAGAGATTCGAAACGACCGAGACGCCTGCCTGCCTTAATCCAATCTAACTGGCAACCCACGCTCGTTACATATTTTGCTGCACTATTATTTCATTCACATGATTTTCTATATTTGCATATAAAACTATTATAACGGAACGCCCGGTTGCAAGAGGTTTTAGACACTATGCTATAGATTGCATGTTAAGCACGCTATTTAATCGGGTATATCAAATAACTATATTTTGCAGGAACTTATAAAATACTTTTTGATATATAATATCAAGTATCATTATTGTATATTTACATAATTAGGACATGCGTGTGAATGGATGCGATGTTTGAGATATTTCGGGAGTCGGTACTTATTTATAGCTATCGTAAATGTCAGAAGCATTAATTTTTGAGTGTTGGCCGGATTATGTGAATGGAACTTTAAAATAATAATAATAAATACATTAAATGAATATAAGTAACACAGATATTAAGCCTGTCCTTTTTTAAATTATTTTATGTGTTGAAAGAGAGAAAGAGAATAACATGACGGTGTGTTGAATTTTTGTCAAGTGAATTTCTCTCTAGAGGTACGCATGATTTCGTCACCATAAAAAAACTGAATTTTTGTCCCCACATTTTTTGGTGACAAGAATGCACACCTCGTATCTACACAAAAATAACATAAAATACACGAATTGTGGTTAGTTTTAAACCACGTTTTGTGGTTGTTGACAAAAATGCTCTAAAAAATACAAAATAAAATGCGCATTTGCTCTTCAAAAATGTTAGCAGATCAAAAAAAACAACAAATCACGCTTAACCTAACTGTTCTTCGCGTTTGTGAACCATCTGGATAGTTTTCGTGCACTCATAAAAATAATACTTAAAAAACGTTAGTTTTATTTACATTTCTAATCGTTTTACTTACTGCAGCGACACCTAGTTTACAATAGATCAATGTCAAAAAATTAATGTCGGTTGTGCAGATCGCATGTTTCATATTCTTTCCGTAAAGTGACGCAGCGCATTAAAAATATAGAGGAAATAATGATTGATGTCAACTGTCGAGCGCGAATTCAAGTTTATTAGTTTTGTGTTTTGTTTTATTTTATTTTGTATGTTGTTTGTTTGTTTGTGTTTTATTAAATAACACAAACAAAATAATTCGATACGATAAACATACAAATAAAATATAAATTATGTATTTTCTAGTTTTCTGTATACATTACTTATTTTAATTGTCTTATTTATCCCAGGTGTTATTTTATATTCACAAAATACCCGCGCTAATTTAACCTCAAAATAAGTTTGTTGTCATTGTTAATTTGCATACAAACAAAATGCCAAAGAGATCACATAAGCAATCAATGGTTTCCGAACCGAGTCCTGAGTCCAATGTAACGGGTAAAATTTACTCGGTGGCCGTACGAAATTTTGTGTAAGTATACAAATTGTGCAATTCGAATTATTTTATGCATTTTTGCTAATTTTAGCACTTACGATGAGGCTATTATGTACCCGGGCGAATATTTAAATATTATAATCGGTCCTAATGGTACTGGCAAATCTACAATGGTAGCTGCCATCGTGCTCGGACTTGGCGGCAGTCCAAAATTACTGTCACGATCGCTAAGCATTGGTGAATATGTAAAAAACGGAAAAGATGAAGCCATAATTGAGATTCAGATATATGTAAACGAAGATCGTGAGGTGATCAAGTTCGGCAGGCAATTCGATACCGATGGTGGCAATCAGTTCTATCTGAATAATCGAGAGATCTCACATCGTAAACTACTAAAGGAGGTAGAAGTATTTCAGATACAAATAGACAATTTGTGTCAGTTTTTGCCACAAGATCGAGTGCAGGTTAGTTTATTTTCATGAAGATAAAATCATTTTGATAAATTTGAAAAAAATGTTTAGGATTTCGCCAAAATGAATCCACAAGAATTATTGACGAACACACAGAGTTCCGTATGTAAACCAGAGGTATTGCAAGCTTTCGAAACACTGAAGGAGTACAGGCAACAACAGAAATCCGAAGGCAAAGAATTGGATGAGAATCGTGCGAAGCTCAAAGAGAACGAACTACGAAACGAAGCGTATGTTTTTGAATATAATTTAGATAATTTAGTAAATTTACTGTTTTATTAAATATAGTTTAAAATCCGCCATTGAAAGTCACAATGCAAGGACAAAATTGGTGGCCGAACATGCAACATGCAAACAGAAAAAAGCTTGGTTGCAGTACGAGCAGTTGTACATAAAGTACCGTGAAACGGGTGATGATTTAAAAGTGGCCACAGAGTAAGTTTATTTCCATAGATTGTATTGTATGTGACACTAATCTAGGGTAATATTTAAAGGCATCAGCAGAAAGCTGAAGATGAATTGCGCCCGCTAGCAGAACAAGCTAGAAATATAGATGCATCCCAAAAAAAGTACGAACGAGATATTAAAGTAGAGTACGACAATGTGCAAAAGTTTTCAGCTGAACTGGATAAACTCAAAGATAACACAGAGCTCATGGAGGATGCATTTACACGGGCAGAGTCTGACTTGGAGGTAAATTGTCTGGATATGTATGTTGGATTAAAGATTATAGTTTTCTTCACTGTATTAGCATCAACGCTCCATTGCCAATGACCAAAAATTCGAAGTGGAACAGGCAAATCAAATGCATCACGTTCTGCTGGAGGATCTCAAAAATGCAGCCGCACTAGCTGGTTCCGATTCGGATCGTCAGCAGCAAATCACTGAGATTAATAACGAGGTTGCTACGTACAAGGGCGAAATGGAGCAGTTGCTAAAAACGCGTCGAAACATTTCACAAATTCTGGAAGAAACAATTAAACCACAGATTATCGTTTGTAACCAGAAAATAAATACAATGGAAAATGTTCAGGAGCGCAAGCTTGAGGTAAAATTTTAGTTAGCAAATCGAATAATAAAAAAATATAATTTATTTGGTTTAGTTACTACGTAATCAACACGACCATGTGTACCAGGCTGTTCTATGGCTGCGCAACAACAAGCATTTATTTTCCGGACAGGTCTATGAGCCCATGATCTTGGAGGTAAGTTTTAAAGAAATTAGTTTATTTATAATTCTTAATGAATTATTTGATTCTAGCTCAATATCAAGGACAGTGCACACGCAAAATTCTTTGAGAATACCATAGCTATACGTGATCTTCTTGCCTTTACTTGCGAACTTGTAGAAGACGTGAATATTCTCTTTTCGAAGCTTCGAATCGAAAAGAAACTAAATGTCAATATCGTACATTCCGAAGCATCCGACCGACTGGATTATTCGAGCCCTGTTCCAATAGAATCACTGCGAAAAATCGGATGTGAAGCTTACCTGATCGATTTGATTGAAGGACCATATCCGTTGCTCAACTTCTTGTGTCGCATGTATAGCATTAATTCGGTAATATACGGAAACGATCGTCTCTACGAGAATAGTGACAAGATGCCACCACAGATAATGCTGTTCTTTTCACGTAAGATTACAGTAGCTTTTTTTAGGAACTAATGTGTATTTATAATGTATTTATACTTACTAGCCAATCACAGATTTTCGGTAACTGTTTCAAAGTACTCGAATCAACGCTCAGAGATGTGCGTAGAGATTAGTGGTCGAAATCTACTAAACATCGGTGTCGACACAAACATGCTGAACAATCAACAGAAAATGTAAATGCATAATTTATTATTTTGGCTTAACTCTTAACTTATATGCTCTTACTATCTGGCTTCGTAGGCTAGCAGAACTTATCCGTAAGTCGGACAAATGCAAAAATGATCGTGTCAAGATAGAGGACCAGATTCGTATGCTGGAAGACCGAAGCACGGCGAAACTAAACGAGCGCAATAAAATTAATGCGAAATTCGACAAGCTCGATGTATGCAAGGAAAAGTTGAAGCGCAGCACACACAACATTAAAAAGTTAATGCAAAATGCAGAAAGTATGTCTAGTAGATTCTGGTATTTTCATCGTATACACCTCTTAAAAATAATCGCTTTCTAGAATTACCGATAGAAGAGGAAAAATTCAAGATGATCTGTGAGAAAATGATCAAAACATTCTTAAAGATACAACAGAGTAAAGTTGCTGTGTACAAGAAGTACTCGGAAGCCCAGCAACAGTACGATGTGTTGCGTGAAGAGCTAAAGGTGTTTAATCGCAACTGCGCTGATATTCAGAATAAAATTCGTGAATGTCAGGATGCCATTGAAAAGGCTAAGGTGAGTTTTTTGCGTATTTTACATAGGCATTTAAAACAGTTATAATTTCACAGGGTTTTGTGAACAAAATAACAAGTGCCTTGGAACGTGTTGAGACAGCGTGCAAGGCTAAACAACGCGAAGCCAGCGAGTTGACCGGTGGCCAGAAACCTAATGGCCCCTTAAAAAAGGTTTTCGATAAACTGCCCGATACTTTGGAAGACCTCGAATCACACATGGATGAGATTCAGGGTCAAATCGATTGTTTGGGTGGTGATAATAGTTCAGTAAGTAATTCTTTATTTTAGTTTCCTGAATTCGGTGAGTGTGTAGTTTATTACCAGGTAAGCAATGTAGTACGATGACGGATGAAGATATCTACTGAGTTCTTTTAATGTAGCCTGCCTGATAAAACCCATATTCAAAATAAGGATAAACCGTCGCATAGAAAACTCTGGACAGAAAGAATTGTATGCTGGCATAATTTCTAGACATTCAAGGTGCTTTTTATAAGTGTAACTCTGGTGCACTCTTATTGGTGTCAATCCTGTCAAAACAGGACTCACTAGAATGAGGAAAATTGACAACTTTACTCTTCCACTCTTATATGGTACGATGCTGACCATTATAAAAAAAATAAATTGGATTTTTTTTGTTGGGTTGGGTTGTCTTTAACATTATTAATTGTGTCGGTGGTTAGCATAGTGCTTTATAGAGATGATGTTCGTTTATATTATGTGGATGATTATAAGAAATTAATATGGATAATGTAAGGGAAAATACCTGGTCATTTAAAAAACCCTTTTGTTATACAGAAAAATTAGGACAAAACAGATAGGGCCTGACATTTAGAATTTGCTCGTAGTCTGATTTTGCAGTTCTTTCCACAAAGGGAGATAGTATCGTTTCTTCAATGTACTGTCTGAGCGAAACCATGTTTATTCGTTTGTTTAGGGTCGTGGTTCGGTACCACTGTGGAACTCCAAGGGTTTTAGGGTTCGGTTTTGCCCAATTTATAGGCATTTATATACGAGCATCGTTCGTACTATGCATTGAAATATTAGCAGTTAATTCTCCAATGAAAAACAAGATTTCCTTGCAGTAAGTGGATATAATATTAGGAGATTAGGAGGTCTTTTCGATGCTGTTGTCGGTGTGCTGTTTGTACGTAAGGTTTTCGTCAAGTGTTAGGCCTAGTTAGGTTGTGTTGACCAAGGAATTACCACACCTGATTGTTTGTGTTTCAGTTTATTTTTGGCACAACGTCGGAATGAAAAGAATATCGCTTGCTTATAATTTAGACCGTCGTGACATACATAGTCAAAGGTTTTTTCGATATCTAGAAAGATAGCTCAAGTTAAACGTCTTTTTTGCTTCGATATGTTTATGAGGTTGGTGAGTCTGAGAACTTGATGACAGGTGGAGGGTTGCGAACGAAATCCGAATTGAGTAGTTGGTAATAGCTGCACTGCTTCTATAAAAGTTTTCAATCTTGTTAGGATTATTACCTCGGATAACTTACCTAGAGCATTCAGAAGACTGATTGGCCTGTAACTAGTAGGATCAATTTAGTCTTTTTTGGGTTTTAGGATAGCTATAACTTTTGCGTCCTTCCAACAGGAAGTAGCTGTTTCGCAGACAGGTGAGTTACACTCGAAGGGAGGTGCTTTAGCAGGATTGTTTTCTCCATGCATGTTTCGGATAAGGTTCGTTGTTTCGGCTACTGCGGTTTCTGTTTGAGGGTGACGGAATCCTTCTGTGAGTTGATGGGCTCTTGCTGCGGTATGTACAAGCGTTGTTCCATCGTCGCTTCAGTTATTGATTTGGTGAGATTGAGAATGGAGGTGTCAATATCTGAGCTGTTCGGCTGTCAAATTATGCGTGTGTCGATTTCAGCGCCGCATTTCCTCCAATTAGCTTTTCGATAAACTAGGCGGCTGGCTGGTGATAGTATCTGACTTTCTGCTGCGATTTCAACAATCACGGGATTGTGGTCAGTGCTTAACTTGCTAAGGACTATAGGCTTTTGTAGGTTGAGCGTTATGTTGGTCAGGAGGATTTCAAGTACAGTACAGCACAGAAATTGAGACACCTGTTTCTGTCGTTCCTATACGTTTTAAAGCCAGGGAAGTATAGCGCTGAGCTTAGGGCTGGGCTTAGGAATGTCTTACAGATAATAACAATGTCTAGATTAATTCGGTTTAGTAACTCAATAAGTTCGTGACTAATGTTATTTCCAGTTATTTTGATCGGCTTGAACAGTCCCCATAGTTAGCTGCATGATTTTTACCACAGTTGATATATGGAATACAAAGGCAGGTTTATAGACTCAGTTTTTAACAAAACAGAATATATTATTATGCCCGACCGGATGCTTCCAAAATACAGATTTCATAAAACGTTCAAAACAACTTTTCCGGGTAAGGAAGATTATTGGCTGGACGAGACTTCACTTCCAATATAGGTGTTGTGGAATAATGTATAAAACGGTCCAGGAATGTATGTATTCCAAGATAACTCTATCTCTATCTCTATCAATAATTACTTTGAACTGAGATGAGTACTAGGTTATTCAAACATTCTTGGTGTCACAACTGTTGGAACAAAATTTAGACAAACAACCAAACATGTACAAAACGTTCATCAGAAGCACATGTAGCGAGATTTTTCATAAAAGGTGGTGGACAGAATCAGAAAGATAACCATTCTTCTTACAGGTCATTGTCTCAACAAATATAAACACATAATTGGAGTCAAGAACACATCGCTCTGTAGAATATGTGAAATGGAAAAGGAGACAGTGGAACATAATTTATGTGAATGTTCAAACCTCTCAAGAATATGAATGTCTACGTAGGGATGCATTATCCCTAATATATGTCCTCACTAAAACTTAAAACATTTTGGACTTTATGAAAAGATCGAAATGGTTTTATGATATCTAGATTTGGATCGGAGTAGCACAATGGGTCCGATCTGTGACCTGATTGTGTCCGTTCTTACTTAACATGTTACTCCATACCCACAAATCTTAACTAATGTCCCGAATATAGATTAAATATATAAATTAATAAATTTTTTTGTATAGGTTATTCTCGAATACGAAAATCGGAAAAAGCAAATCGAACACCTGCAAAGAATCATTGAAAATACATCAACAAGTCGTCAGGATCTCGAATCAAAAATGGCCGAACTTCACAAGCAATGGTATCCAGAAGTTGCTAAAGTCATTGATGTAATCAACACAAACTTTTCATCATTTATGTGCTCTATGAACTTCGCCGGTGAAGTAGGTCTGGTGCACAATCATGAGGTTAGATTTATATATAAACATTTTGCATTTGCTAATATTTGTCTTTTTATGTTACAGAGAGATTATGCAGATTACGGTATTCAAATTATGGTAAAGTACCGAAATAATGATAAGCTACAGCAACTGGATCGATTCACACAGTCTGGCGGTGAACGAGCCTGTGCGATCGCTATTTACACACTGTCTCTACAGCAGATCTCAAATGTACCCTTTCGGTAAGCTAACGTTAATTATTATTTAATTTTAACAAAGTACTTACAAAATAATCTCGTTAGATGTGTTGATGAAATCAACCAGGGCATGGATGCCACCAACGAACGTAAAATATTTGATATGCTAGTCGAACAAACCGCGCAGGCCGGAAAATCACAGTATTTTTTTGTAACACCAAAGGTAAATCTTCTTATACAATTAAAAATATATTAATAAAACTTACTTAAATTATTGCAGCTACTACCAAACCTGAAATACAACGATCTTATGACCGTTCACGTAATATTTAACGGTCCATTTGCGACTTCACACAGTTTGTTCGACAGCCAGTAGACCACGTTGTCTGCAACCATTTATTTATTTTTTATTCATTCCAAAAGGAAAGTGTTGTTATTTTTGATAGTTTTTTATTATGTTATGAAATATTATTAAATATAATATAATTATTTTCTTAAAAATAGCATATATACAAAAAATTGAGAAAAGATTTAAATCAATAAAAAAAAAATATTTTATCGGTTTTACGGTATCATGCGACACCCGAACGCAGAACATTTTATACAATCAATCGAATGACTGGTCATAAAAGACATATTTAAACAGGTTTATTGCTATGCCTAAGCATATGCTCATGACATTCCGAGGATTGATTGAAAGTCTTTTCACAGTAGTCACATTTGTACCGTAAATCAGCGGTATGACTAAACATGTGTGCTTTACAACTAGATAAATGAGCAAACGATCTCTTACAAAAGTTGCACTTAAACGGTTTATCATCGATATGAGTTTTCATGTGTGTTTTGCAATTGTACAGACGAGCAAACGCTTTGCCGCATATCTCACATTTAAACGGTTTCTCACCGGTATGCGTAAGCAAGTGTGCTTTCAAATGCGATCGATGCGTAAACTTTTTCGAGCAAAAGTAACATGTATTCAATGTATCTGAATGGAGTTGCATGTGTATTCTGATATCCGTCAATTGAGCGAATCTCTTATCGCATATATCACATGAAAACGTTTTGACGGCATGCATACGATTGTGTAGTTTTAATTTATGCAATTCATCAAATGTTTTCACACAGAAATCACATTTATACGGTTTATTGTGACTGAGCATGTGATCTTTGTATAATGACAACTGATCAAATTTAATATCACAAGATTCACACTTATGCGGTTTGTCTGTGTGAGAGTACATGTGGGTTTGGTATTGATTCAATTGAGCATACTTTTTATGGCACATTTTACATTTAAATGGTTTCTCATCAAGATGTATACTTATATGTTTTTTGCAATTGGACAACCGAGAAAACGACTTGTTGCATATATCGCATTTGTATGGTTTCTCTCCGGTATGTACAAGCATGTGTAAATTTAACATCGACACAAACGCAAACGTTTTATCGCAATATTTACATTTCAATGTTTTCATAGGTTTTATACCGTTTTGATTATACGTTGTTTGTTGGGCCACAGATGACTTGTATTGTGATGGACTAGAACTAGGCATGCGCTCATCTAAATGCATCAAAACTTCATTGTCGTTTCTTTCTGTTTAACAAAAATGGCGTTAAATCAGAAAGGAATCTTATTTCATTTACAGATTACCAGTGTCAATTGAATCCCCACTGGCCTGATCACTACACTCGCTGTCATCGGTCAATATGAGTTCAGGCTCCTGTTTTATGTATATTTCGCGTTCCTTATTGTCCACTGTTAAGATGAGTTCTGGGTCCTGTTTTATAGTTACATCAAGAGCCTGCTCGATGGGATCATTTGTGGCATTTCTTTGCGGCGGCGGCGGCTAAATAGAAAATACATTTTTTTATTTTTATTTAAACAAATAATGTGAATTAATCACTCACTCGACAATTCACTAACTCACCATCAATTCCACCTCATCCATCAAATCCATAAGAACACGAGTCAATTTACGTTTGACATATGCCGCACGTTCGGGCGGAATACTCCGTAACTCTGCCACAACAAATTCACCAAAACTGCTTAATTCGTCACCTATGAATCTGCTGTTTATGATATTCCGTGTCTGCGTTGACATCTCTTTAAATACAGTAGATTTCGACGATGGTACTGGTGTCTGTGGTTTACTGATATTCTTAAATGGTGTTAGAGACGGACATGCAGCAGCAAGCGTCATCGCATTAAATACGCATGAATTTGGCGAAGGTGTACTAGTAGTATTATTTAATTTTAATAGTTTTTCTGATGTTGTTGGAGGAGAACCTGCCTCACCAACCCTTGCTATCTCTTGAAATAAGTTAGATTGTGGCTTTTTTCGTTTTGTTCTGATTGTCTTAATTTTGAGTAATTGTTCTGATGTCATTGGAATCGGACATACAGCATTCGGAGATGGTATTGACGTTTGGCTTGTACTGACAGTAATAAATGTACGTGATTTTTCTGATGGCGTTGGTGACGGACTTACAACAGCAGTCAACTCTGATTTTATTAAAACCGGCTGTTGTTTAGTGTATGTAATCTTACGTCTGCGTAGTTGTTCTGAAGGCGTTGGCGAGGTACTTGCAGCAGCAGTTATTTCTAAGTCTGTTGAAACCGATAGATCAGTGACAGCGGACGCCTGTAAAATACAATATTTTAAACAATAATAATAACAATATTAGTAAATATTCACCGGTGACATAGACGAGGGCGATTCGTTTACATGATACAGATGATTTTTCTCTAAAAACATCATTGATTTGAAGTACTTCCAAAGAATATCTTTGCTTTCGTCGGTGCCCTGTGAGCTTCGAAATTTTGCCAAATTGCAATTAAAAGTTACACGAAGATTAGTCCATTTTGCCTTGCACTCTAATGCTGTACAATTAGCGATTATATCAGAAATTTCATGCCAAGACTTCATCTTTGGCCATTTATATTCTGCGATGCTCCTATCCCATAAATTTGGACGTTCTTCGACGGCTTTAATTAATTTTTTAATGTCTTCGTGATTCCAGTCAACCAGGACTTTCGGTCTATTTTGTATTCGAATTCTTTTTGGTTTGTAATGCAATGAATTACTGGTGCCCGATTGTGGGTTTGCATCCATATCGTCTTTTTCATCATTTTCGCCGTCTGTCATGTTTTATTATATTGTTGTTCAATGTTGTCTAATATGCAAATTCCTGCACACGAAATCACGCCAAAACAAGAAAATGTATATAAATGAGTATAATAGACGATATAACAATATTAAAATAGAAATCATAGACATTACAATGAACAAACAGATAATTTACGAGATGCCCCCTAAATAACAAAACCTGAGAGAAATATAGTAAGTAAGTAAACCATGCACAAATAATAAATAAATACATTTGACATTGGAACATAAATTTGACATATTTGAACACCATTGCGCAAACGTGTTCATATGGTCAAACTTCATACGTGCGTAGTTCGTGTTCCTGTGGTAAGTGGTAACATGATTAATACTTTATACTCCGTGTTATTTGGATTGTTAAATACAAAAATTTACACATGCTTGCTACTCAAATAAAGCAAATATTTTAGAGCGCAGCCTAAATAATGTACTCGTACTTATTATTGTTCAATTGTATTTGTTTTAAATATAATTAAAAAATAATAATAACATGAATGCAAGTATAATAATAAAACATTTTTTTAAGTAGAATTAAGCATTTAACTTAAATTAATAACTTTTTGCGAATAGATGATGCTTTTCATTTCATTTCATTTATTAATAAATATACATAACAATAATAAATATAATACATAATGTATATTGGTAGATATAAAAAGAAAAATTATATAAGATAACATCACTCAATAAGTCCGTAGGATGACACATTGATGGCGTTGCTATGTAATAATCCATATGATTTGTAGGAAGTAC
>JANSTU010021506.1:0-13432 GCA_027564075.1 Bolitophila hybrida
ATTTTATCGTACTGAAACTTTATTAAAACTCCTTCATTCGCAAGAACGTGTTCAGTCACATTGAAACAGCTTATCAAAGAATTAAAGTCAAGACATGACTAATTACGACACAAAACGCATTTCGATGGGTGTACTATGAGTCTACATACGTATACAATTATATTTAGTATATAATGAATACTTACTTATTATTATTAATGTCAGTCGAGTGTTCCCATGCATACGAGCCAATGTTTCCTAACCGAATTTACTCATAGTTAACACAAAAATCAGCCATAGCAGCTTTTTGTATAATTACATACATAATTATATAAATGTATTACGATACACACCTGACTTGCTAGAATAAAGTTGAATATTGCCATGGATGAGTTTTCTACCTGTTTGCTAACCTGATAACAGACGTTGTGCTCCATACAAAGAACTTTCCATTTAATTATGAACATTAAGCTTATTTTGCGGAACAAGTTTAACGCGTATCCATCCCGTACCTTGTCATACTACTTTTATATAATATAGATGCAAATAATAAGATGCTTTACGGTGCAGTTATCTATATAATATACAAAGTGTATAAGTATAGGTATAATGCAAAACATACACTTTATATTATAATGTATCTTTCAGCTGCATATACATTTATACGTTCTAAAATATTTTAATAGACAGTATTCATATTATATTTTGTATATACAAGTCAACATATTATAATATGGAGTTATGTTATATTTATATAGGTAACGCATCGCTTCGAAATTTTGTTTCGCGAAGTTTTAATACATTATGAAATGTGAAAATTCGCACTTCAGTGCACGCTTTACACTGCGTGCGCATGCTAAAGTTTTCTTTTGTGTAAATTAATTCTATATTGTGTTATTAAATGCAATATTTGCTAGATGTTCAATGTCTGTGTATGTGCTGTGTATTTTTGAGAAACCTATGGTGCTGCTTGGCTTGTGAAAACGTATTTTTGATGAGGTTCCACTTTCATACCAATATTATGCAGTACCTATATAAATTATAGTCAATTCTGCAAGCGAAATCGAAAAACTATATTATGTGTTTTGTCTATATATTGTTTGTGTACTATTATATAAAAAAAATAAAATAATACCTATTCAATATTAAAATCTTAAGAAAAATATTCTCATATGATACAAGGAAACAACATTTCTAGAAGAAGAGCGTTATTTAAACCATTATATATATTGGTAGATGTTTTGGTTATAGCCTATACTAATACAATGCTGCAATCATACCAAAATGTCAATGAATTTTATTACGTGTATACACTATTATAATAATTTATAGTTTCGAATTATAATTTCGCGTGGTCTAAAAATATGTATAATAATATAGATGTATATATATGCGATACTTGCGATGGACGTAGTTTCGTGGCTGGTATAGATCGGCACGATCGCTTGTGGTAAGATTTAGTTCTTCCGCTGGTGGTGAATAGAGTATTTTAATTAAGAGTAAAATATATTTGTAATTTTTAAGCACTCTTGATTTCTTTTAGAACGGTGTCATTTTTTCGGACGAAAGCAAATTTAACATTTTTGGAAGTGATGGCAGGGTTTATGTATGGAGAAAACCAAATGAAGAATTGAAAATTCAAAACTTAAGGCCGACAGTGAAACATGGTGGCGGTTGTTATGGTTTGGGGTTATATATCTTCTTCTGGTGTTGTTTGGTTTTTATAGAAGGAAATATGGACAAACACATGTACCTCAACATTTTAAGGGACAATTTAAAGCAAAGTGCTGAAAAACTAGGTATTTTTGGATAGTTTTCATTTTTATCAAGATTACGATCCAAAACATAAATCCTATCTTGTACGTGAATGGCTGCTTTATAATTGCCCAAAAGTTAGAGATACGCCACCACAGGCCCCTGACTTAAATCCAATTGAATTGCAGAATATTTTAAAAGCCGAATGGAGCAAAATTAGAAGTGAATATACAAAAAAACTTGTAAGATAGTAATGGTAATGTATTATAAATCAGGAATTTGTTCAGGACGATTATGGATTCTTCCACGACCATATAATTTTATATTTTGTATATTTAGGCGCGGACTTCGCGGTTTTCATTTTAATTCATACTTATTTTTTTTACCAAAAAACAAATCAATGTTATGATATATTTTAATAGGCAAGTGCCAATTTCAGAGCTTCATGCAATAAATTGTAGTATAAGAACTGTCTTATAAATATTATTTAATAAATATATTTAATATTAAATTGGCATCAATAACATTATTTTTTTTTAAATAAGTGCAATTAATGCATTTTCCTTCTTCACGATACACACAAATCTAAAACTCAGTTCACAAGAGGCGGCTCATCAGGCATATAAAACATATAATCAATCCCAGAAAAAAACGAAAATCTCCAACCATAAAAGATTTAATGGTAACACCACCCTAGCTGCAGAGAAAAGTATTAACATGGACGATTTATTTTATTATTATTTGACGCAACATATTGAAGTATGAAAACAAGCACTAAGTTTTCTCGTAAAGAATAAGACTTAAAAAAAACTAACAAAATATAATACGTCGTATTTAAATTTAAAATTAACAAAAAAATATAAAAAAGCAGTTTTTATAAAAAAAATACATTAAAACAAAAAACATACATTCGAACTTCAATACAGAATTTTATTATGAGGAATGTCAAATGGAATGTATGACGTTGCTATTAGTATTTCGTGAAAAAGGTAACTTTCGCTTTTTGATAAAAAAATTGCTTTGTGATCGAAAAAAGAAGCAAACATTGGAATGACTTCAAAAACATATCACAACATATGTGTTGTATTCTGGATGGATCTGGACAAATTGAATTAAAGCATCCGTGATGAAATGATGCTTATTTTGAATGAAAAACAAAAAATATGGAAAATACGATAACAAATTATGAATGGCTCACACTTGACCTATATAATATCCCATATTTAATGTTTTTCCATACATTAAATGTATACTTTTAAAATTAAAACTGGGTAATAGAGTTTTTGGCTCACCCTGTAATTATTTCCTAGTGGTGTAGTGGCGTCACATCTATTAAACATCTATGAAAACTCCGAAATATTATCATGAAAACTTGTGTAAAAACAATTTATAAGTAATTTGTATACTAATCCATATTCGCTTCAATATATAAAACTGTTTTAACTTTCTGCACCAAATTTTCGAGTTGTATGTCTATATTCCTAATTAATTAAACGAACGACAAATATTTATTCACCTATATTTGAGTACACATTATCTAATGATACGATTTCTTTCATACAATACCAACTTTTGCTTGCCTCATTATTTTAAACTTTGCAAAAATTCAAGCAATAAATTAGCGATATAATAAGCTAAATCAAATAAAACTTACAAACACATACATATATGTATAATAAATTATACTCGCGTTTAAATATATGATAATATATTCTTCACGTAATGCAATAAACCTAAACATGTTCTGCATGTAGATAATGTTAAGTTTATACTTTAATGTAAGGCCAATTTCGGGTGGAAACACGCAGAGAAAAAAAGTTTCACCTAATAATATATTATATATTGTGAAAGCTGCGTTAAGCTTTATTTTTGGTACACACACAACCACTAATATACAGTATACACACTAACTCACACAAGGGACACGGCTTTCCACACCCGCGCTACCGCACCGTCCCTGCCAGATTTGGGCCAGGGTCTTTCGTGCGTATTTAGGGAGCATAAGAGCAACTTTGCTGACTTAAATAGGGCTACCGTAATATATAGATAAATTATATACCCGAGGTTGTGAGAAAGTAGCCATATCTGAATTCTGAATATGAAGCAGAGGGAGACTTTGTGCGGTTTACTTCTACTGGGTGACCAAGCGATTTTTGGTGCGATGTGTGTGCATAATCGTAAACTCTATGAATAAGCAATTCAGCTCAGCCAGTTTACATAAATTACAAATCGAAATCGGATGGAGTGTATGTGGTGTGGTTGCATGGCTTTTAGAGTAATAGTTTTTTTTGTTAGTTCTACCAAATTGGCTGTTTCTAGTGTTATGGTGAAAGAGTCATAAAGCCCATGTTTCATTGTGCTGCAGAATTGTAAAACATTTTTACAATGGTTGTAAGAGAACTATTCAATATAATATACGTGATATTTCTTATACATAATAAATATGGCTTAATATAATATATACTGACAGCCAACAATCTAACCTTCGTACACATTGATTTTTTTTCGACATATTTATGATTGAGTTAGCGGGCACATTTACACATCAGCTTACCCGCACAGTAATTTTAGAAGTCTGACGGAAAAGAAAATTCAAATGAAATACAACTTCATTCGCAGAAGCTGCACAATATAATATACTATATATGTATAAACGTATTTTATAGCATAGTATGGGTATAATTACATTTACACGAGTAAACATATTTATATAACTATAGTATATAATATAGTAACTACATTTCATTTACTATATTTTTTGTTTGATTGTAAGGAGTCTTCTTGATATAGTAAGAAACTGTGAATATTCATATGTAGGTAATATCATTTCTTGTAGGAGTGTGGACATTTATAATTCATCGTTGATTATTTACATACATACATTCTCGAATCAAGTCTGCTACCGTGGAACAAGAAATTGTTTAGCATGTTGGACATATCAATAATACACCGCTCGGTCGCCGTCACAGATTGAAAGAGTATAACTTCAATAGTGTAAAGTGGTATGTCTATATATTCATATTTATATAAATATTTTATATGAAATATAAAACAAGTAAATAACATCACTATATAGAACATAACATAAGAAAAACGGCGATTATGAACAATGTACCATGCGAACCGACGGAAAAGCGCACGTCTTCCGGAATGACGTAATCTCTATTCAAAATTGACACCATCGTGCGCGCTGAGCTCATTTCGTATACACTTACACATGGCCATGATATAAGTACTCTTAATGTATAGCGATAGTATACGTACTTACATATATGTTATACTTACACTATTTATACATATAATTTTATTGCTCCTGCGCGACTAATGCTGTCGAGTGTAGATTTTATGAAGTGAACACGGGTTCAACTTTGCCGCACATTATCTTGTTTTAAAACAAAACCCCGGTTTTCCTGGGATACCAATGTAAAATATGTATGTATAATGTACGTTAAAACTTTCATGCATTTCACAAATGTCGTGTCGTGTCTGCTTAAATTTGGTTATCAGTGTAACATTAAAATAGTTTAGACTTTAATTTTTTAAGTATTGATTCATTTTTAAAAATTAAGAGTTCTTTGAATTATTGAAACAAAAATAATATTTTTTTAAATGTAATGGAAAATGATTTTATTTATTTCTTTATTGTTACAAATTTCAATTTGCAAATGTACGATATATATTCTATTCCTTTATTGTGATAAGTCGTTAGTCGATACATCGATATCTAGAATAACAATAGATTGAATTTGTAATTCAATTTCAATTATTATATATAAGCAAAACATAAAGCAAACATCTTTCAATTAAATCATGCTTGTTTTTCTAATTAAATAACCAACATACGTGCATGTTGCGTGCGCATATATATATTTTACTATAGCAAATAATAATAACAAGCGTGTGCACGTCTAACCAGACATCCGAGCAGACATTTTCTTTTGGCATGCATCTAAATTCAACATACAGATAGATAACCAAAGTTATGTTATGATTCGTGTTGCAAACATTTCGCTTCTAGCTCTAATTGATTTTGCAATTTCAAAGGCGTTTCATATAATAATGCCGATGAACGAATGTATATATACGTGTCTATATGCATAGATGACATATTATATAGAAATTCATAGTTGTGTGTTTTCGAAAACAACATTTACCTGCCCTTATATAACTATAAGCTACGACAAAGCATGTCAGACGTGCCAGCCGGAAAATGTCGCAATATATTTTTCACATAATTATGTTCATACTACTAATTACCTAATAATAATTTGTATCATTTTTTTAAATTAATATTACTAATTTTAAATAGGATTAAATTAAAATCTGGAATATTTTCAAGCAGTCGTGATACCAAGTAAAAGTGTAAAACCATTATTATGTTACCAACGTGCAACAATAACTAAAACAAATGATGATGGTGGCCAGGAAATTAACAATACGCCATTTATTTAATTTTTATTTTGCAACTTTTGGACCCTACTTGTAAGAAAATTTTGATTTAAAAAAAATCCCACACAAACCGTTTTTTTAAGCGAAAGTACTTACTATAAGTATTAACAAAAAATGAGAAGCATGACTTTGGAACTGCAAACAGATGCCACAGATACAAAAAACGACAAATGATACACATGCCTGGAATTGAGTCAATAAATTAGAAGTACGAGAAGACAAAGTTAATTGAATCTTATAAAATATATACGCTGGTTTTAATTTATTGTTTTTGTTTTTTATTTTTGAAATTACAAGATCATGCTTACGGTGACAATAGACAAACCGGTACAAGCATTAAGGGCCTATTGCAGGATTATAAGAGATT
Source organism: Bolitophila hybrida (assembly GCA_027564075.1). Classification (NCBI taxonomy): domain Eukaryota; kingdom Metazoa; phylum Arthropoda; class Insecta; order Diptera; family Mycetophilidae; genus Bolitophila; species Bolitophila hybrida. The sequence continues at coordinate 6,551 of JANSTU010021506.1, forward strand.
GACATATTGCAAAAAACGACATTACAATACAAAAAGTGGGGTAAATAGTGGCGATTTAACAAGTTTAGTAAATCTGGGTGTCGTCGGTGATATTTAGTTGAGCTATTTAGTATCAAATTCCTTGGAGAAGTCAAGCATCGTCAAAACCCTTTAAGATGTTATTAGTGTCAAGGAAATAGTACTTACATTTCGTGTTTCATAACGACTTCAAGGCATTCCAGGAGTTTTCCAACACTTTTCCAGGAATTAGGAAAAGAGGTCGAGTAAAAGCAGTAGTTAAAAATATCCAAATTTGCTTGTCTATATTCCTCTCAGTTAGTGCGCGTTGGACATTAGCGATAAACCATGGCTGAATTCTTTTGAAATGTTGACAGCTCTAAAAGGATCATATTTGTCTTGACGACATGAAATACTGGAGAACCCACAAACGCTCAATAGAGTCATACTAAAATACTAACATACTAGAAAGGCTGGTATTCAATTGTGTAAACTGAAATATTATGTGAATTGGTAACAAGGAAAATTTCAATAAGAGATGAACCAGACGGGACAAAGTGAGTAGTTACAGTTTCGTTTTTATAACAAAACATTGAGTTTTAAAACGAACTCCAATGAGATATTGAATAAATCAAACTAAACTAATTTGTGTTTAGACAAATGCATGGGAACATAATCCGGATTACATGTCTTCTGTATATGTATATTTTACACTATGTGTAGATAGTACTGAGAACACATCAACACTGTAGCGTATGTATAACATGCAATTAATCTGCATAGAAATTATTGTATAATATGTACTATATTATACGCAATATACAAAAACATATATGCATTAGAACGTTATTAGTTTACATACTCATACGATGCGTTATTAATATATACGAACACCAATTAGATTTTCTAATAATTACGGATTTGATAAAAATAATGTGTGTGTATGCTCTACGGATCAATGCTTAAGGTTCAAGACATGGCCAAATTATACTCTTACCATACATATAACATATTTGGAATACTAACAAGTAACAGATATTATGCCAATACAATAATAAACATTGCTTTACTTGTGTATGGATTGAAATGCATCATAATATGTGGATGGGATCAATATGCAATTGCAAATATTAGCTATTTATCAGACATTCTAGCGATTGAATATTCTAATGAAATTGATGTTTACAGATCGTGTTTGAGTGCGTCTGCTTGCATATATATAGTATATTTACGTAAGCATTCAAATGCGGTGTTTTTTTATATAATATACACCAGATGTTTTTGGTCAGGATGTGCTTTGATGATTTTTCTGCATACAGTTTGGTTCATTATGAAGGATTGGATTCGTTGTGAGTCCATTCAATTTGTTTAATTAAATTTAAAGATCACATGCAATAAAGTGTGTGTGAATGCACGCCCAGTGTTTACTCGCTCGTGATTTCGGTCCGGAAGCATTGATTATCAAGGCGCTTACACTTGCACTGTCCAATATACTGTAATTCCTGCGCAATGATGAAGACTAAAAGTCTTGACATTGTATTTGAAAAAGTATTCAATGGATTTATTACCTTCATTTAATACATTTTCAAATCCAATGTCATTAAATACAGCAATTCTTTTTAAAATCAGGAGTAACTGTAACATAAGCTCATCATAGTCTTATAGAAGGAATGAAATATAATTTTTCATTGTCAATATTTCAATGTCCATTATGATTGTACAAACTGATACAATGTACATTGTACAATTAAGTATTTGTGCTATCAATTCGCATTCATGAAAAACTACAACAACAACCTGAAATAATATATATGTGTGAAATTTGATTAGAATTTGCGATGCACATGTAACTTTAATTATTCAATTTGCATTTGCGTGAATTGGAACAAGGTTTTGAATTTAAAAAACAACTTTAGTTTTTTATTTTTAACGCTTGATGTTGATACATGATTATGACTGGGTTAAATAATAATAATAATAAAGAATTAACATAACTGTCCAGTATTCTATTACAACAGACTGTCTTCTTCTATATTTCATAGATTTATAAATCAAACATTCAATTACTGGAAATAAATTGGTTTTTATAAACACATAAATATAAATGACATTCTTACGAAACTGAAAAGATGAAGTCAAACTTCAATTTCCTTTCCTACAGTTACATATACTATACACATACTATGTATGTATATAGTGTATATGCATTATACATGTATAAACTATGTATGCTGGTATATACATACCAGCATATATCATTTATAAATACGATAAATAAATACATATTCTTATACATTTTTATATGTACGAAAAGAATATGTTATGTTATGTGATAATTGAATATATAGATAAGAATGAGAGCATATAGGAAATCATGTTTTATATATTTTTTTTATTTCACACAAATTTATAGATAATATGTGTTTATTAAGTATTGTTTCAGTATTCAGTAACGTTAAAAGTGGTACTTAGCATAGAAACAATGATTCAAATTAGAAAAGCCTATTAAACATATGTAAAAAAATATCAGTGTTTATATAAGAATAAACATACGACAGAGCTAAAGCTGAAAAATATAAGAAAAAATCTATATACATATTTGATTTCATGTCTTGAACCCGCTTCACGCTTTAGGGGTCAGAAAACCCTTTATTAGATATATCGTACACCTGACTCGAAAAATCGTGAAATTATTTTATTACTTTTATTTATTTTTGAATTGTGATTCATATATAGAGGTTTTAAATACAACTACAATATATATTTTTCTTTAAATAATCACGACAGCGACTGTTCACACCAAAATGACAACAAATTCATAAAAATAATGGTATAAACCATAACATCAATTGTTTGCTAAATTGCAAAAAAAATCCATGGGGTTTGCCAATTAAAAAAAATACACAATTTTATGTACTTTGTATGGGAGCGATTTGTAAGATGCCCAAAAATTAAAATTCTGAAATGCGTTTTAAAGATGATGTAAAATGATGTAAATCTGAAAAGTCAACCGGCCGATTTATAAAAAGTATTTAACAAAATATGAAAAACGTCTCTCGATCTATGACTTGGAAATTGAAGTGTACAAAAAATGGTTCAAACCGCGGTATTTCCAACGTCAGAAACGTCTAAACCCATGAGTCAATTTTACAAACCACTCCCCTACTACATCTTTTTTTGGAATAAAAGTTTTTTTTTTATTTACTTGGTCCATATGAGTTATAATTCCAAGTATAATTTTGTAATTGTGATTTTTTTAATAAAATCTTGTTTTCAATAATAAACTTATTTTTATTTGTATATAACCTATATATATATTCCTATATTTATTCTTATATGAGATACTCATACGTCTATAAATACTTGAACATAACATATTTCCAATACAAAATGTACGTTTACCATGAAATTCCACAGTGTATGCACCTTTTTAGTACGTATATTACATAATAGTTAATATAAATAGAACACTTTATTATAATTATAATGCATGCATATTGGATATTGGATATATTGCCAAAAATGTTTGATGAGAAATTTCTCATGCGGTGTTAATTAAAAGCAATTTTTCGAGTATAATGAATGTTTTCGTGTATGCATCATATACATACACTTTATACATATATGAACATTGAACATTCAACATGCATCAGGAATTTAAAAAAAAAAACTGAATATTTCACAAAAAGAGCACGTTTATATACATGTATTAATGGAAAATACTCCTTTGCTGGAATGTTTTCATCCTATACATCAATTGTACTATGATGATTTTATTAAATTCCATTTCACATATTTCTAATTCTTCTTTTTTCATTTACAGGTAAGCATGTGCTTCAAATGGATCTGGATTGATGAGTGTATATAGTGTATATAGACAAATGGCTTCGCTGAATGGTTTGTGTCAAATTTTTTTTATATGAGATATGCGATGTTTTGTTATGTATTTTAAATATATTTTATTTTCCTTAAATCATTTTATGTATTTTTATATATTTCATATTGAAAGAAGAAAATAAACTCTCCACATTTAATTCACACATAATTCAGAAAATATTTTTAAAAAACATTTTATCGGCCATTCATTCACTTCTGTTTCAATTATCATAAAATATCACGTTTAAAAACTGTATATACATGTTTGTTAATAGCGTTAACTAAATCTGATAGTCTATGACGTCTCCATAATTATTTATGTTTACAGGCATCGGAATTTTGCAAATATGAAACAAATCAAATAAAAACTTCTATTAATAAAATTTGGGCTGGTTTCCCTGAAAAGGTGCCAAAAAACCTGTTTTTACTAGTGTAATAGAGTAATTCCGCATAAACTTGTTGTGTTGTGTTGTGTGATGGTTCCCAATGCAACGAAATCGACAACAAATGATATTAAAAGATTTTGAACTTCAACCTTTTTTTTAAATTAAAAAATTAGTATTAGGAATTTGATAGATTTTCTTTGAAAAGAGCTAAGAAACTTCAAAGATTTTATGAAACTTCACAAACATCAATTAATAATTAGAAATGCCCACCTCAACTTTTTTTGATTAGTCATAAAATTATTTTAAATTTCAAATCGTACGAAATTGAATTCTACTGTAGTGTAAGTAAGTTTATTGGACATGTTCAATAGAGTGTACACGTTGAGCTCTACCAAACATCAAAAAGTTGCGTTTACACTATAGATATTTTTAGGCGAGGGAACTCTCGTGTAGAGCGCTCGCGTAGAGCTCTATGGTGTGTATACACTTCTCTACGACTCAAAGCTTAAGATAAACTTTTTTTTTGGTCTCTATTTTTGTGTTTTTTTATTTCATTTTGGTCTCTAATTCTCTAAATATATTTATTTTTGAGGAACGTTGCATATATATAAAATGATTCATATATCGGCAGTCAACGGGGACGTATTCCTTGGTTCTCAGACAAGTTTAAGTTCAGGGTGGCACGCAAATTCCTCGAAAACACAATTGACTAAGGAATACGATCCCGAAAGTTAGTCTTTCTACTTATGTATGATTCATCCTATATATATTTATTAATTTTGATCTTCAACCTATATCAATAATCTATTTTGAAATGTGCTTTACATTTTTCTTGAATCATGTCGTTTTTTCATTTTAGCCGACCATGTCCGCCATTCATATGCGTACAATATAGCAAATAATCTTGCTTAGAGATTTTATCATTTTTCGAACTTCGTTTAGTGGTAGGTTACAAACTTTTCTTTTAAATAAAAGTAAAATGAAGTATGTACTAGTAAAGTTGAAAAAATATAAAAATTAATTTTGACAGTTCACTAATTAAATTAAAATAAATCTTCAGACATTGAACACTACCGCCTGTGTTAGTTAACATAATTAAAAAAAAATCTTCATAAATGAATACTATTTTTGTTTGTTTTATTATGCCAAAAACTATTTTCTGTGCAAATAAAAATCCCTTCTTTCACGAGGGAGTCATTTTAACTGATTTACCTAAAGTCCGTAGGAGAAGTAAGAAAAAAACAATTTTTTGAGAAAACTGGATTTTATTATTCAACATAGTTCCCTTCGAGGGCGATACAACGATTATAGCGGTCATACCATTTTTCGATGCCATTTTTATAGTACGATTTCTCTCAGTTTCATCATTGCACATAAATTTCTTTCCAGCAAGCATTCTCTTAAGATCTGAAAACAGGAAAAGGTCGCTGGGTGCTAAATTTGGAGAATATGGGGGTGGGTAAGCAATTCGAAGCCCAATTCATTCAATTTTGTTGTTTTTGGTCGACTGTGTGCTCACGCCATAATTTCATGAAATATTCTTCAAAGGTTATACTTTCATAGAATGCAAAAAATCGTTTTTTTTACCAATCTAACTAGGTATAAAACCTCTTAGGTACTTAGATAGTAGAATGTACCTGAATCTCATAAATCTTAAATACAATGCAAAAAACTGTTTTTTTTTTATATATATTTAATAATAATAATATTATATTTTTATCTGTTTTATGCGAAATATAACAAAATGTACCTTAAATATTTGATATATCCCAATTCTTTTTAAGATTAGGATAGTTTCTTGTTAAAAATCCCCGAAAATCACTTTTTTCAGGTTTTACACACTTGTTAAAGCGTATTTTAACCCTAAAGATTTTAACAAGAGCCTGAGCGACATTTTTTAAATTACTCATTCTGCATTACATTTTCTTTTCATGGTGCGACTATAATATATAATAATAATAAAACCAGTAACTTCTCGCAAAAATAGAGCAAATAAATCATTACTGTAATTACTACGTTAATCTTTTGCAGTCCTTCGAATATTATACATTAAACAATACACAAAATATACTTATAATATATTAAAATATTTTTTAACCGAAAACTTATTTTCGATAATGTTTATATTTTCAATAAAAGCTAATTTTTAAATTTATGAATTTTATAGACACCATGTTTATTATTATACTGCCAATAAAACCATCAGTCTCTAAATTTTTGAGCGGCCTAGTGAATTTAGTATAGAGACAGGTTTGCCGCATCCGTCTTTTTCTTTACGGAACCTTTATTTGCGTTCAGTTTGAGCATTTTATATAGATTGTTTCCATGTTGAAAACATGTAGCTTGATAAAATGTTGTATAATTTTATAAAAAAATGATATATTCTGTTATTTGTTTTTGGTATAAGTGTAACGGCTGCGTTCTGTAAATAAACAACAAAAATCTAGAATATAGTATACTTACTACTGCAAATTAAATTAGTTCTGTTTGCAAATTTAAAAAAGCAGTATAATATAAACGATTTTTTTCTTTTTAGATTTGTATATTATACTAGCTGACCCGGCCCGCGTTGCTGGTCCCAAAGTTGGATTTGTTTTACAATATTTAGTTAATTAATATTGGC
>JANSTU010021517.1:0-13427 GCA_027564075.1 Bolitophila hybrida
TCGTGTGAACCCGTAATGGTCAATGAATCCGGTGTGCGGCATCGCACACTGGCCCTATGTCCCACAAGGGATTACAGCATCCAATGAGAATTATTTAAATATTCACAAAATTATAATATTCCGTTCTCCCCCTATGGGAGTTATTGCGCAGCTCAAATGATCGAACGTTCATTTGCTCGAAAAAAATACGAAACCGGCGTAAAATATAAAAAATAAAGTGTGTTTTGTTTTAAAAAGACATACTGCTATAATTTTGTACATATAGTTTATTACGCCAGTCTTAATTTATGTTGTTCGCGCTTCTGAACACTCGAGCACCTGAGCCGGACCGACCCGTATTGTGCAGCCTCAAGAGAAATGGTGACTACATCGTTTGACAGTAAATGTTTGAATTTGTGTGTGAAATGTCCGACGGACATATTACGTATATTCACACAAATGAGTGTGCTTAGTTTCTGTCACATTTCGGTGCAGGTCGGCTGTGCTATAATCTCAGGAGACATAATCTCAGGATCTTGAGTCTATGTCTCTTGAGATTAATGCACAAGCGGTCTCACAATCCTGAGATTAATGCACATGCATTAAATATTGCACATCCAGTGAATGATTGTTAGGATTGCCTTATATGTATTAAGTTTATATGTGGCAGCACAATTATAGTTTTTGATTTTCGTTTAAAAAAATATAATAAAATATTTAATTAAATATTAAATATAGAAGCAATATAATAACGAACATATTTTCAAATATGTAGTTTAATATAGGACTTATCGACAGCGTCAGTTGTGACCTCACATCAAACAAAATGAGGTTAATTTATAGTAAAAACGGTTTAAGAACTTAGCACGAAATAGCTACAGATAACTTCACCTCAGTTATGCATGGTCTTCGTTGGGTTGAGTTTCAGTTTAAGTGCGAGTTTTATGATTTCAAGTCCTATGTTGAAGTTCACGTTCTGTTTAGTGCGGGTATAAGTTTCAGTTCAAGTTTTCAAATAATTCATTCATTAACCTTTCATTACATAAAATTGTGTTTTTAATTTAATTTTACGCCAATATTTCTCGACAAAGCACTCTTATCATAATACCCTATTTATGAACCTCTATATTATTTAGCGCCACCTTGTCTATATTATTTGTACTATTCAAAATGTATATATAAAGCGCACTGAACTGAAATTTAACATATGTGCAAACATGACGCAAACATGTTTGAAATGCCTTTGCGTAATGTTTGATTGCGTTTGATATGGTTTGTGAAAAGGCAAAAGAAGTGTCAGAAATTAGAAGTGTCAAAATAACTTGAATACCCAATTCGTTTTAGTTTCTTTGGCTCACCTTTGAAGGGATCGTGATCTTTTGTTAATTGTGTGTAATATAATTTAGTTAGGTGATCCCATTATTGACGATCTCAGCACATACATACGGTAAACAAATTCTCTGGAGTGGCTCTGTTCATAACTGTCCTGAGTGTTTTGAGCCAGCTTTTACTTGTACACTCAAACGTATAACATATTATTGGTATATTGGTGCATTTCACGCATTTTAATATTATATTGTAGTTGTATTGCCAATGACGAATATTAATTTACTATACTGTCGTAATTATTAACGTATTCAGTAAGTATGTTAATATAAGTCAGAACTCGGCATATTTATGATAATTGGAGTGTGTACGCACGTGTGATTCTTGGGACTAGCAAAATAAAGTCCTGTTATTTGCTCCAGGTTTCATTTTTTATTAAAAATAATAATATTTGTATTTTTTGGATCAAGACATTCCTATTTATCATTTCCATATAATTACGGAATATACATATTTTTAGGAAAACATTATTTAAATTTCCACTGATTACAACTATGCGAATTTAATTATCCTGACCAAAATCGAACGAACATTGCTTGGAACGCTGTATACCCTGAATAGCCGACAGACGCCCGCATTATATTTGATGGCCGATGTAAATAGTACGCTTCCACCTGGAGTGAATCCTGAAAATAACCCCATTCCCGGTACTCCGTTAATAAACAATGCAGCTAATAACAATAACAATCGACCTAGACCCCAGCCACAGGTTATTATTTTCAAAAATAATTTAAATATAGTTTCTATATAATTTGTGATTTTAGAATACCCTAGTAAATGTGAGGGATCGACTGTTCCATGCTATGTTCTTTAGGGCTGCCTTGGTGTACGCTCACACAGTGCCTAAGTGAGTGTGATAGTCCTCTGGAATAACTGTTCCCAATTTGTTCACACACTTATTTGTTTTTTCAGACCTGTTCGTCGATTACTGGAACTGACGCTCCTGATTAAGGCTCTGTGTGCATTCTTTATACTCATCTACATACATGTCACATTCTCACAGACGCCCGCAACGTGTTTAGATCATGTCAAGGACGTATGGCCTCGAAACGGTGTTTTACGGTACATTCTTTTATGCAGTGTGTATATTTTCGAGAAACCTTACAAGTTGCATTTTGTTGTAGTGTTGAAATTTTACGCAAACCGGTCGATGAGTATGGGTCGTTTCTATCAGATACGCCGGACCAGAGTGTGACAAACGGGCTAACAGGAAGTGTACAGACAGAGTAAGTCAATCGTCTTTCGTTAGGTAACTCTTGTGAATACCAATTTGTACTCTTTTACGAAGTGAAACCTGTGACAGTGTTTCGATTTCTTCTTGTTCCTTAATGGTGTCAAATGTTGGTATCAGGTGCAGTGTACTGTTCCTTTAATGCATTTGACAGGGTCAGACAAAAGTTTTATTGTTTCGTTGTCCAGCTTCTACAAAAAGTGGAGGTTGTTTCTAAAACAATGACCAATGTTTTAATATTGCGCAAGTCAAAATCGAAAACACGTTTCTAGTGATTCCAACCTAAGTTTCTGCGTTCTGGATAGGCTTTCAATCGACAGAATGAAGCTCATGTTAAAATGTCCCTAAATACTTCATAATAAAATGTTATTTCAAGAATTAAAAACATTTCTTATAAACATAGTTTTAATAATCTTATCGACTTTCAGACACATTAGCATAGCACCATCAAAACCCATTACCGGTGCATACGAAAAACTCTATACGGACAGTTTGTTCGATAGGTCACACGGTCCAAAAAAGGACGAGCTAATGACAACGGCATATGCCATAAACATGTCTGACCAATCGGAGATCGTGTACAGTGCTCCGTTCTTAACGAAACATGCCAGCATAGATGCATCGTCGACCTCACCGAATAGAAATTCGGGTAATCATCAAAAGCGCATTACCAAATTCTATTCTCTTGGTTCGACGGACACCAATAATAATGCTACAATCGATGCAGCCGATTCACTGGGACGCATAGATGTAACGGAAATTGAGGCACCGGTCGAGACTCCTGAAGGTGATACAACGATTTGTAAGTATACAAATGCTGAGTAAATTGAATTCATTGTAATTGTGTATCTTCGTAACACTATAGACTGGCCAGAAGAAAAGTACATAATGGAGTACTCTCTCGAGTATGGTTTCCTACGATTGTCCATGGAGAAACGACTAGAGCTTGGCATTCCTCAGCTTCAAGTTATACTCAATCCCAGCGAAGATGAGTGTTTCGGTGATTCAATAAGTCGAGTTATTTTACAAGAATTTCTTGGATATGATGACCTACTCATGGCCTCTGTTAAGGTCCTGGCCGAACAAGAGGACAACAAAGGATATTTGAGGTTTATTTTTGTTATTTCTTAAGATACATTTATAAATATTCTTGTTTTTCTCTTTTTTATTCAGAAATGTTGTGACTGGCGAGCACTATAGATTCGTATCAATGTGGTGGATGGCACGTGGTTCATATCCAGCCGCTTTCTTTATTATGATACTCTTTGTAAGTAATACTGTTATTTATTTATATTTCTCATAATTAATATATGTCTTTTCGTCTGTGTTTATTTAGACGGTGTCCATTTCGATGTTGTTACGCTATTCGCATCATCAGATTTTCGTATTTATTGGTATGTATTTTATATGTCGTATTTATCTATAAAAGAGTTTATGATAAACTTGACGGTCTGCTCAAATCTTTAATGTGCACCTGAAAATACAAACAGAAACAATAATTTGGATTAATTTAATGTGTACCGCTTCCGAAATGTGTGCATCGTATGCATTTATCTAGATTGTGTTCAGAGTTTTCATTTATATATGAGTGTATATTTCAGAGAAAAGGTCGAATTTAGAGATGACCTCTTCTTCATCCAATGTAGAATATTTATGTGTATGTAACAAAGTCAAGTTGAGGACTGACGTTATATTTGTTTTTGAATGTTTATAGTGCGTTTTATATCTAATATGAATCTGTTTTCATTTAAATTTGCTTATTAAATCTTGTTTTATTTATTTTTTATTTTACTTTGATTTAAAAACACGTATTTTGACATAGAAAGATTCTATGAAAATCGAAATTTAGTGAAAGAATAATTATTCAGTCAAAAGTGCTAAAAGTGCAATCGGAAGACAATCAACAGTAAACCTTACTCTACCAACATCAAACTTTTGGTAACGCCTCATAACGTCACGCGGCATAGCGGCAGTATGCATAGCGTCATTGTGCACAGCGTCAGCGGGCATAGCGTCAGGAATATTGAAATGGAATGCGGCCATGTGGCCACGGATTTGAAATATGAAATGAGTGAAATCCGTATATGGAAGTGTCTAAGGCTACGAATTTAGCGCACACCGCATAATTTTATTTTCCAATAAATTAAACAAAATCTCCAACCGGCAAATGTATTTCTGCACAGGTAAAAATTAAAAAAATCTTACCAATTAATTTAAATGTGAACTCCAAGCTCGTTGAAAATAGTATCCTAAGGCCAACACCTTTTGAATAACGCTTAGGAAAAACAACCCTTGGGAATGGCGGATAGTAGGTCTTGAAATAGTACCATATGGTACTGGCTTTTGAATGACGCTTAAGGAAAACAACTCTTGGAAATGGCGGATACGGAGTCGTGAAATATGGCCAAAACAAATAAAACCAATAAATTACACTTTTTGGGAAAATCGCTATCTCCACCATATCTGTCACCATATAAACAGAAAAACACTACTCTTCTAAATTTCAATATACATATTTCATAGTTTTGCTTTTGTTTCCATCCTGTTCCACAAACGCGGATGACCTAATAAACGCACTCATTAATCATGACGATATGCCCGATGATTTTATTTGTGTCATAATTCCCCAAACTTTTCACTGGATCTGACCTCGTAAACAAATGAAGATTGCCAAAACAGCGACCACTTCCTCCTGATCGTCATAAAATTTCGCCCAAAAAAATCTCACAATCAAGACAATCGAAATGAATTATTGAATCAGCTGCCTGCGATCAGTATAACAAAAAATCATCGACACCAAATCAAGCAGATCACACAATATTTCATCGAAGTAGCAAGTACCCTGATGTAGTGAGGAAATATGTGATTTGATAGAAACAAGGAAACGCATCTTGAGAATATGTCAATATCGTTTATGTGTAAAATTATCGAAGGCATGGTAAATCGACGACTTGCATGTATTCTTGAGCATGACAATTTCATCAACAAACACCAGGCTGGATCATATAATAACCCTTGAAGCCAACATACAAATTGATTTCCAAAATAAAAACCATTTAATTGCAATATATATTTGACATTTCCAAAGTCTACCAAATGGTCTGGGAACTTGTTATCTATGAAAGCTTTATTCGACTTTGTATATCTAGCCACCTCTTCCACTTCATCGACTATATTTAATTAATCACCATGAAATTTATCAAAAATTGCAGCAAACCATTTATCAGCTAGAAAAATGGTCCAGATCAACCGGATTCATCTTCTCTACCACAAAAACAAAAGTTGTCAATTTCTGTCGTAAAATAAATGTGTACGGCTTCCTTTAAACAAATTGTCCACATCGCCCAAACGGAAAGAAAGACCACTAAAAGAGACGACAAAATGTTGCAAAGAAATAGCATCATTAATCCAACCAGTTCCGAACTACAGATTGATTTACAGACTGCTGGAATTGACTTTTGTAAGTTGGATGAACTGCACGTAGGCCGTACAAAAAACAGTTATTAACGGCAATAAAACATTAGATTGGCCAGAAAATTCGCCGGATATTAACCCAATTGAACATTTTTGGGCGATTATGATGGCGAAATTGAGAGAGGTTTCGCACAATACTGTACATCAGGATAATCAACACTCTTCGAACGACGAACACCGTACACCATCAAGATAATAAACAAACAAACACAAACCCACTACAAGAACGAATTTTTGAAAAATCACCAACACTCAAACCATTACATCAGACAAATCCAACACGCCCTTCAGAGTTATCGGAAAAAGATATACAAATTATATGGATCCCGATCCACATAGGCATTTATGGTAATGAGAGAGCGGATAGAACGGCACAACATGAACAACACCATATCTGAAGCCTACACCACCTCTATAACGGACTCAATAGAAGACTGGTCCAACATCATCAACAATAAATTGCGAATAATTAAAAACACAACAAGAAGATGACACTTTCCAGTTCATCTATCCAGATCACAACGTCAAGCAATAACTAGACTTAGAATAGGATACACACACATCACACACTCACACATAATGAAGCAAGAACCACCAGAGGAGTGTTTAACACATTCTCCTACAATGACGCCGATACAATCAATTAGGCCGCGAAAGAAAATTTGCATCACATCGATTTTAATAAAAGCCAAAATTGTTGAAGATATATTAAGTCTAACGACCAGCAATGAGTAAGTAAAACGACATTGTAAATAATATTGGGGAGCATTATGGTGTAGTTAATTTATTCTGCTAACCACAAATAAAAGTTATTGGAAGGAAAGCTGACTTATCTAAACAAACAAAATAAAAGTCTATCGAAGGCCACTTTATCAGTAATAAAAATTGGTCTTTTACATATAAAGATAGATTTTTTTTAAATAACTTCATAATTAGATTTTACCCCGTAACATCCAATAATTGTGGGATTTACCCATTTGGACAAAAGATTGATATTTCTCATAAGAAGTCCGTACACAACACTAAATCAAATCAATCTAGAGCGAGGATTCACCAGCTTGTTGACCAAATAGAAGTTATCAATTTCATCCATATTCACTGTAATACAAAATCAGCTTCTGTTAAAATTAGTACAGGTCTTAGCTGACCCATAGTTGTTTTTACTTTTAAATTGTTTTTTTCTTAAACGCATTTCGCTGTAGCGCTTTAAGAGTGCTCTTATTCTATTTAACGAGTCGATGTTAACAAAATCATGCGTTCTTCGGTTATTGAAGTTTTTTAAGGTTGGCTATGACTTATGAATCCATCCTACGGTTAAGTTTAGTTATAGAGATTGTTCAATATCATCAAAGTTGATTAAATATGTTGACAGTAACTATTTTACCATTCTTTATACAACAAAACCATTAATCCAAAGTCAAAGAAGTTGCGCATCAGCATTCGAACACCGAGGTTAGCTGTGAACATTGAGGATCTGTTCATTAAATATAAAATATAAAACCAACCCTAATAAAGTCCTCATATTATGTGACAAACATAACACTTTTTCTCGTTTCAATTACAATACATCACGCACAATATACAGGTAAAAGGTATTACCACATTAATTTACACTCATCTGGGTCATCCTATATGGGCTGTCGTTCTTTGTACATCCATAAGGTATAACAAACTTGACATATCCTTTTTCTATTCGATTCTACACACAAAAAGGATGTAGCAACTTGTAATTCACACGCGTTGTAAATCGATAGCCACTAATGGACATTGCATTAAAAATAGTGTTCCCTCATATACACTAGCTATCAAGAGTACATATATTATACGGTTGGCGAATTGCCTTCAATCACAAAATATGTCAGAACTTTATAACATATATGCTGATCCTCATTGTTCGCCTCGTCGGTTATTAGCTTATGTTAAACATGAAAAAGTTACGCGCATAGGAGATGTACTGTACAGTGTACATGTTTGTTTGTATGTTTTTTCGTATAATAAACGAAAATACATAATAATTTGGTTAAAATGCTTTTCGGCATTACAGCGCGACGACAACTTGGACGACCGGTAAAATCCCATGTTTATATATAAATGTGGTAAAGGACTTGGTATATATTTTAGCATCATTTTTCTGTGTAAGAGTGTGGTGGTTTAGTGTATAGTGGCGCTAAACAGTTTCGTATTACGTATTGTTTGGACGCAGAAAAAATAATCCATCATTGTCACTTGTCAAAAAGCGAAAAGGTATATGCTCACATACACACACTCGCGTGCACACACACACACGCTCTGACAAATTCCGACAATCTATTCGATTATTTCACGCCAAAAAGTCGGTTGGTGCGGCAGAGTGTTTGGCATAGCGAGTTCTTGGTCGGGGGTATTGTGATTTATTGTTTGCCGGATTTCGATCGATATGCATATAGAATTTATATATACTTATACGCTTTTGTATAAATATTTTCATAAATTTTTTAATATAAAACATTAATGATTGTTTGTAATATTTTTTTATAGTCCTAAGCCTAGTTTAGAATAGATGCAGAGAAACACTATAATTTTTACTGAAAAATTAATAGGTAGACTTCCTGAGCTTTCAAAAACTGGTTCTTAAACAAATGTGAACAAATTCTCTTAGATAAGTAAATACTTCATCCATTTTGTTTGAAATACCAGCTTAAACAACCCTCAATTTCGAAATGATTTTCGTGCGCTCGTTTGTTGTGGTTCGTGTTAGTTTCTTGGATAAGTAATTATAATAAGCGATTCATTTAGAGCAAGCTAAATGTAAATTCTGGTTAAGATTTATGTGTATGGAGTAACGTTCTAAGTAAGAACGGACACACATATAGTAGGTCACAATGTGCTCTTCCGATCCATTTCAAGATTTAAGCCATCCTCATCAAACCATTTCGATATTTTTACAAAGTCCGAAATGTTTTTAAGTTTGAGTGAGGACACATTATCGAAATTAGAGGATTTGAGGATTCACATATAAAATGTTCCTCCGTCTTCCCCTCCTATTTTTACCGGAGTTAATTGTACATTTTTCAGGTACACACATTTCTTCCCGCACGTTTACCACCTATAACGAATCGAATCGAATCGTCATTGTGAGCGTCATTTTCTCGTACAAAGTCTACTCCGATATTATGGGTCATTGTCCTCTTGCAGTAATTAATTTTCATGTTCTTTCATGAGAAAATCACAATTGGTTTAGTTAACATAAACCGACCCACACGAGCAATTTTACCGCTCAACAAATTCGTTTTTCTTTTTAATGACCAAGTATTTTGCTAGATTGCTCGATTTTCTATTTCCGCTAAAATCAGTGGTCCAATCGGGTCGTAATACTACGAATCCCCATTCGCTGACCACGGAGAGGGAGTACTGTGTCGATTTCACAATTTACAGTGCCTAAGAGATAAATTTGGAAGTGTATTATTAAGTAAGCAGTTCTTTTTCTTGTAGCTTTACGAAGCTCACAATAGTTAACATTCGCCCAAAGTTCTCCCAAGTTCTTCTGAACAGTATTAAACATGAGAGCTCTGAGTATATGGAGTTCGGATGAAACCAGGATAGGAAGGTGAAACGCCAAAATGACCGATGTATATGTAATTATTTATCTGAAGTTCTCATTGGCATGCAAATAAAACTTCCGGCATCTGTTATGGTGCTAGACGCGATAAGGAGTGATGGAGATGTTATGTCACCATATTTCTTCAAAGAAGGATTAAGGATCAAAGCCTTACATAGATGGCGTGGTTGCTGGCAAGAATTACGTGTTTGAGCTAGACTCGGCTCCAGAGCACAAGTCACGAAAAACGCAAAAATCGTTGGCTGTACGGAAACATTTTGTACCGCAGGTAACCTGATTTGTGGAACCTTGACACCCCGATTGCAATACCATGAATTATTTTAAAGTTTGGCCCAATATATTTCACTCGACGATAATTCTGAGAGAATTGCAAACACTCGTTGGAGAAGCTGTC
This sequence comes from Bolitophila hybrida, assembly GCA_027564075.1. NCBI lineage: Eukaryota > Metazoa > Arthropoda > Insecta > Diptera > Mycetophilidae > Bolitophila > Bolitophila hybrida. The sequence goes on from JANSTU010021517.1 coordinate 10,063, forward strand.
TTAGATTATCTTTTAAAATCATTATGGATGCAGGGACTACTGGTACACAGTTGCGTGTCATTCTTTCTGTGCATTCTTTACTATCTCAATCGATATCGTGCTGATACAAGAATGTGTAAGCCATATATTGTTATAAATATATTTGGATAAACGCGCAGACCGATTTCTAGTTATCGGTCTAACAACATCAGGTCTCCTCTTCATTACCGATAGTTCACAGATAAGTAGATATCTAATAGATATAGGTGCTGAAAAATCCGTTATTACTCCCTCATCTACTCAAACAACAAATCGGACTAATATACGAATTACAACTGTTGACCGACTGTCACACTAAGAAAACTTCATGATAAAATCACAAATTTTGTAGAACCATTGATCGCATCCACTAAATTGGTTATTTGACAAGTGTCATTCACTATGCTATATTTTTTCATCAAAATTTTGTGGCGTCAATTGTTTTCGTATTTTCGTAATTGGTCTGCAAAAATACGGAACCGAAAAAGGTGATTTCTTTCAGATGGGCGCAACCCACTGAAACTCACCCGAAACTTTGTGTATCGTACCGTAATGTTTTTTGAGGATAGATGTAATAAAAAACAGCGCGAAATCCGTTCTTTCGCGCACTGTACGAACGCCCCAAGCCATATAATCTGAAAAAGATCGAATTCGGCGAAGTCCGCTGCGCAGAAAAGCAGAAAATTATTTCTCGTGAGATGATTATCAGCAAGACAGCATGTCGCGCATCATAAAAGATGAAATGTGACTTGAGACTTGAGACTCAGCGCATATACAAGAGACACACTGGCACTTGCTCTTATTAAAACAAAAACGCAAATTTTTCATCGTAGAAGAATCGTTCAAACAACAAAACAAGCGTCCGAACTTATTCCGAGAGTTCAGAGCGGTCATCATATGCCTTCTGTAATGGTTTTGTGAGGAGTCGCCTACGATAGGGTCACCAAGCTCCATTGTGTGTGAAAAATAAGTGAAAACTTCGGCAAAAGTGTATTAATCCGACTTTTTGGAAAAGGTTATGAAGCCTCTCAAAACGACATTATTTGCAAACAAGCCACTAACTATTCGCTAAAATACTTTAAACAAATCGGAGTGTGTATTTTTAATATATTCAATATACTTTTTTATTAGATTATGTTTCTACTTTTGGAAAAAGAAAAACGGACATGCTGTGCAGCGTTCTGCAATTACAATAACAATTATAACAATAATTTTATGTTCCTTCCCTTTTTTCAGTCGATCTACTTCAAATGTTGGAGTTTAATGTGTCTGTGCGATTCCCAGCGGCTCCACTTCTAACGGTTATTCTGGCTCTAGTCGGTAAGTGATTATTTTGTAATATTGTTATATATATTTTTTAAATTCTGATAGCCCTCACGTTTATACTTATTATTTATATGATGTGTTATAGTGAGTGTATACTTATTGTAATCCCCGGTGTGAGTGTTTGCGTATACATTTCCGAATATATTTGCGATAAAGCTTTTCTTAAACCCACAAACATATATATTTTATCAAACACTTTTCCTTATAGATGAAAATAGAATTGTTTTCTTTTGAAGAGGAAACAGGCAAACACTACCTGTCACCTTTTTTAAAGAAAAAATACTACTGAATTTATAAATATTTATATACAATACAGGGTGACTGGTTTTTAAATACTTTGTTATTTCACTTTGGCAGTGGATCTTTGAAAATGATGTTGGTGTCTGTGTGCCCTCATGCCGATTTTATATACAATATATATATTTTTATCTATATGTATATTTTATATTTGTATTATATTTACCGTGTTGTTCGGGAAAAAGACAAATAAGAAAATATCGCTCGCGGCGAGGTTGGGAAACCATAGCAAAGCAAGTGTTTATTTCACATCCAGGAAAAACACAATAGCGAAAAGCAAAGGCAAATAAAGACTATTTATCTGTTGACGAGAATCTGCGCTCGCTTGGGTAAAATATATGTGCGGTGTTGTGTATGCCCGTTTGCTCGTATTTTTTTTTGTGCAACATAGATACACACACACATACATACTAACGTGTGCGAAAAAATGTTTTCCTGTATTTTTATAAGCATTTCCAGTGTGTTACAATGCTTTTAATTTTCTTTAGAAAAAACTACATATATAGTTTTTAGAGCGCATTCAAAACGATTTGACTGGTACTTTTGTTACTTTATCGATTTATATATTTCTGCAGCATTTAATTTTAATTTGAATGGTCAATCATTTATTTTGTGTGTAGAAAATTTATAGTAAATATACAAAATATGTTGCTTAAATCAAGTGAAAATTTTATAAAAGAAAAAATGTCCAGTTTTAATAAAGCATTGCTTTTTGATGGAAAAAATACAGTGCAAACCAAACAATTGGCTTGACAATCATTATCCGAACTCTGTTCCATCGAGACAAATAATAGAGACGTGAAAAAAGAGAGAAAATTGTATGACCGCTAAAATCGATGTATCGATTTCTTTCTTAACATAGTCTCCTTTTAGCGATGCTCACTCTTCTTTAACCCATCTGAAAAATACGTTTTCTCGAGGTATGTAATGTAAGCTTCCCTGTCGGCGATGACCTCCTCATTCGACTCAAATTTCTTCCCGCTGAGTGACTTTTTCAAGTTTGGAAACAACAAGAAGTCGCACGGGGCCAAATCTGGCTAATACGGTGAATGGGGCAGAAGTTCGTAGCCCATTTGACCAATTTGGCCGTGGCGACGGCGGAGGCGTTGACATGGTGGAGGGCACTTTTTTTCGCAAAATTGATCAATTCTGCGTCGAATCGGCCTAGTAATTCTGCATAGTAGACCGTTCTACCCATATCTAGGTAGTCGATGTCACCTCGATCACACCTCGTGAATCCCAGAAATCGGTGGCCGTTTTCTTTCCGGTTGGTAGGACATTCTTCGCCTTCTTCGGAGCACGTGAAGTCCACTGTTTCGACTGTTTCTGGTGTGTACGAGTGGATCCATATTTCGTCGACAGCGTCAACGACTGCTCTGAAGTGGTCTCACGGTTGCCCTTTTGTTGTCCGGAGTGAGCAATCGCGGCACCCATCGCGCCGAAAGCTTTCTCATGCCCAAAATTTTATGCAAAATATGACCCACGCGATCCTTTAAGATGCCTACTGTCTTAGGTATCTCGCGAGATTTTTGTCACGTTATCCTTCGTGTTAGCTGTTTTTTTATATAATTTTCTATCATTGTAACCTAGTTGGGGAGGGTAGATATGATTTTAAAAATCGGGTCCTTTCTTATAATTATATATTATATATATACTACTCGTACATTAGTAAATACATGAAACCTGAGTATACAAACCATAGATATAGTATGTACATTATGCAC
>JANSTU010021528.1:0-28208 GCA_027564075.1 Bolitophila hybrida
AACATGGATCCACCACCACACTCCAGAGTCAAAACGGCAGTCAGCTGAGTGTACTGCAGCCGGAGAACCACGTCCAAGGCGGCCAACATCGCAAAAGTCGGCTGGTAAGGTTATGGCGTCTGTATTTTGGGATGCGCACGAATACTACATGGCATTATTAGTGCGTTTGAAGGAAGAAATTTAAAAAAAAAAACGGCCACACATGAAGAAGAAAAAAAAAATCTTTTTCACCAAGGCAAAGCACCGTGTTACAAGTCGATCGCATCGATTTCTGTCACAATCTCAATTATTTCAATGACATGTCTTCCTTTTGTTGACTATTACTAGTTGTCGGAATCAGTTCTGGATGCGAACTTTTCCTGTCTACTTTTGTGGCTAAGGGTGCTGTTGCTGGATCCGGTATCCATTTTGGTTTATTGTTGTAGCTGATCTGGCGGTGGTTGATGCTGTTTCGAATTTCAATTTCAACGCATCGGGTGAATTCGCTGAATGTGTGGAAACACAATAGCTGCACATTTTGACCAATTCGATGTCGTACAGATACATTTGTCTAAGTGATGTCATTCAGCGCAATACACATCGTGGTGGTGGTAGATGGAAGTGAAATTATTCATTACCCCACTTTTTGCAAAAATTGCAAAAAAAAATTGTTTATCCGTTCATATTGGGCAGAGTGAGTGTAATATCACCAATTCGCATCGTCCAGACATTTAGAGACGGTGGCGTAGTCTTCCTTGTTGGCTACTGGAACCTGAACAACGAATAATGTTACGGATGATTAAGGCCACGGTTTTGATGTTTTCAAGAACCTATTTTAACGTCTACTGATTTTTTTTCTCTTCTGCTGGTCTACGGAATCTGCATCTGCGTTCTTAAGATATAGAGTATGTGCACTATGAGCCCTAGCACATTTGCGGCGTTTTGGTGTGGTAGGGCGCACAACGCTGCATAACTCCGGTGTGCATATAGTATGAAGTTTTAACAATCACACTTGAAACCCTAGTGGTATAGTATTCGTACACAAAATATAAATGTATGTGTTTCATATGTTTCATCATGTTTTTCACAGATGCAAACTATACATACACACACCACCCATATCTGTGATACCACACACACTTCTCTAGCTATCAATGTTATTTATGGCGTGTAATATAATAATTATTTTTTACCTGAATAACTAGTCCGTGTTGACGAACATGCTTACGAGCACTTTCAAGCTGTTTCTGTATAATTGCATGCTCGGCACTGACACGAGACAATTCCGCGGCATCGACCTGGGTCAATTCGTTGCTGGATTTTCGCAAAACCCTCTGTTTGCTGTTCAGTGATTTTCGTATTTTACGCAATTTCTGAATTTCACCATCATAGTATTTCAGTTGATTGGCCAGAACCGTATTCTGAGTGTTCAACCATTGTTCGTAGGCCATCTGAATCTGACGATCAAGATCATTGGCAATGATATCGGGTGGCAGAGGAGGTGGTGCCTGTAGATTTGCATTGAACATAGGAATACTGCATCTAAAAATTGATAAAAAATAATATAAAAAATGTAATTTTACAAAAAAAAAATAATAGATAAATACCCTTCACGTCTGGTCATTGTCGGTTCTGGTATTCCCGAATTACTAGTGCCACCTGCATTGCCCGCAAGCTGAGCCTGCAGCGGTAACGTAAGATTTGGTTTCCACTGTTGCTGAATAACACCACGAGACATAAACTGCCCTCGATTGGCGGCTGCATTCTGTACTGTACCCAATGGAACACTGCCAACTGGGTGTTGTTGTTGTTGTTGCTGTTGTAAAGGCAGCAAACCTTGAGCGGGCAATCCTTGTGGTGCAGAGTTCAGTACATCAGCACGCAAACGTTCGTATTCCTGATCACTCAACAAACCAGTACCAGACTGATCAGACTGACTGCTAGCCACCGACACAGATGCCTGACGTTCCTGTTCTCGCTTCTCTTGTTCCAGCAGATCTTCGAGCAATAAAGGCTGTTCCTGACAAAACAGGATATTATTAGATAATTTGAAAGGACAAAAATCGACTAAAATAAAAAAAAATCTAAATGTCATACTAGTAACGAAATATAATATAATGCCAGAGGACTGAGTGCGAACAACTACATCATGCTAAATTCATTTGCCGTATCAATGAAGACTACAATATAAAAAACAACAACAATAAAAACATACAGTTGCTATTTACATGCTAATAAAATACCATATTTTTTGTTGGCCGACAAATAATTATTATTAATATTGTTATTATGTTCAACTAGGAATGCATGGTGGTTGTATAGGTGTTCAAAACAAGATATTCGCCTCACCTGCAGCAACAGCGATCGTCGCTGTGCCGAATGACTGTCCGACGGCATTACTCCAGCCGACGCCGCCACCGTGGAGTACGATTGATACGCAATGTACTGATTGTTTGTGAATATCATATCACACACATTACGGAGAAGGGATATTATTTTCAAATTTTTTGTTGTATTTTTAATAACAAAATTGTACAGACATGCACGATTAGAAAGAAAACAGTAACGAGACATATTAAAACACATTAATATTAATTTAAGAGACAAATACAATGAGATTTTGTGAGTACATTTTTAGGGAAGATCAAATACGTTTGGCGTTTGTGACATGTAAACAAATACACTCGCATATGCACTCTCAGTAAACACACACAAAAACACATACACATCAATAGATAACGGGGGAATAACGATAATAGAGACTAACACGCATCATAGTCAGAAAAGAACTGTGATATTACCTGTTGTTCAGATGATTGTGTTCCAGAATTGCCTGGATATGGTGGCGGTGGACCTGGATAGGGTGGTGGAGGAGTTTGAACAGGCTGTGACTGTTGTGTACTTAGGCGAGCCTGTAGCTGATGCATCATCATGCGGGGTTGTTGTCCCTGTTGCTGCTGTTGTTGCTGCTGTTGCTGCTGCTGCTGTTGTTGGACGGCATTTGGATTTGCTGGTCGCATTTGCTGAAGACGCTGTTGTGCCACCAGCTGATTTTGAATCTGAGACCTGAATTGGACAAAATACAATAAAAAAAAATGAAATATTAAATAAAATGTGTATACACGAACCCTGGACGATAGAATATCGAAACACTGTTGTTGGCCTGAACCTTGCCAATGGTTCCGTCTTTGGCAATCAACTGTGTGCCAACCGCCATTGGATTTCCCATTGCAGCTGCCTGTTGAACCTGTGTGGAGAAAGGAAACAGGTTATTCAGTGTTAATTTAAAAATATCAATAACAAGGCATCTATAAATTCCGACTATTTTCATATGAACGAATTAATGTCCTAACATTTTAATGTTGATAAAAAATAAATAAATTAAATTATAGAACATAGGTCGTCTATATGTGTAAATATATGTAAAACGAACGAAAGAGACAACGTCATTTATATATAAAATTTTTTTAATAATTTTCTTATCCTAACTATGTATATCCCCTTCATGCTCTAATATGCGAAAATTATCACGCTAATCAAAATGAAAGTGACTTGAAATGATCAATTGAACGTCAAAATGTATTATTTTAATTTTGTTCCGTAGACAATATTATTTTGGAACTTCAATATTTGTCTCATTTTCAATAAGACATGATCCAAAAACTACGCTAAATAGTACAAATGATAGTACAAATTCAAAAAATACCTGCTGCTGCATTTGCTGTTGGATTTGCTGCAGTTTCGCTGGTTGTGGCTGTTGCTGTTGTTGCTGTCCGACTTGTTGCAGTGCCTTGTAACGGCCGAGATGCTGTTGAAGCTGAATATTTGTCGACTGTTGCGACTGCTGTTGCTGCTGCTGTTGTAGCTGTGCTGGTACATTACCAATCATATTGGTCTGTACCTGACGAATCTGCGTTATACCAGGCTGGGCATTCATTCCAACACCGGCGACAGGATGCATCGACGATGTTTGCTGCTGCAGTTGATACTTTGGGTGCCCAGATTGTTGCTGCTGCTGCTGCAATTGACCCGTTTGCAAGTTATTTATATTCCCACCACTGCCATCAGTCGATACAGCAATTTTGTACATATTCTGTTGTGCTGCTGCATCGCTGGGCTCTTTTTTCACATGACCTTTGTCCGGTTCGGCCTCACCAAAGTCTAGACTATCCAGTAGATTAGCCTTATCACCGTCGTTCAGTGCATCCAGCTCTGGATCAGCATACTCAAGAATATTAAAATCGGCACCAATTTCGGCGGTAAGCGAATTGAACAGCTCCTCATCGTCATCCTCGCCTAGATCACCAAGCAGATCACCGACACCTTCAACTTCAGCCATGACAGCATTATCATCTTCAAGTTTTTCATCTTCTAGTTTCTCTAGTTCAGCAGTAACATTGTCCGGAATCTCCGGTGCATCCAAATCACTAGGCTGCGCAGGAATCTGTTGCTGATCACCAACGTGCAGTTCGTTTTGAATACCAATTCCGGTCACTCCAGGTTGCTGTGCCATTTCATTATTCAAACGTTGTGCTAACGTTTGTACGTTACTCTGAATTTGAGATTCATGCGGTTTGTTTACAATATTCACGATATTCGATCCAATAGTTTGCATACGAATTGGTGCTACACCGCCTGGAATGAATTGCTGCTGCTGCTGGATTATAGTTTGCTGTGGCTGTTGACTGCCAGCTACAATTCCACCGGGACGAATAATACGTTGTCGTTGGTCCGAAGACATTATAATCGAACGAGGCACCTGTTGTACAACCTGTCCGGGACGTACATTCTGCCCGGGCAAACTCATACGTTGAGGCCTGGAGACCATGCACGGCGGTAAAGGTTGTCGGAATGTATTCGAATCGGCTGCAGACTGTTGAGGCAGCATCTGATGTTGCTGGTGTTGCTGTTGTTGCAGTTGTTGTTGATGCTGCATAACATTCGTTGGATCTTCGATGGTATCGATATTCCAGCGTTGTTGTGTTTGCAGAGTTGTCGGTGCTGGCTGTGGTGATTGTTGCTGCTGCTGCTGTTGTTGTTGCTGTTGCTGTTGCTGCAACTGCTGCTGTTGTGGTGGTTGCTGGCCAACCATTGTCATATTTGGAGCAACCATTTGCTGGCGCTGTAATAGATCTCGAAGTTGACGATTGTTCTCTTGTTGATTTTGCTGGGGAGGCTGCTGAAATTGATCGTTTCGTGGTGAGGTAAACGGAGAGCTTTGATTGTTGGTAAACATTCCGCTGGGTGCATACACTGTAGGACGTACAGTTTCGGATGTAAACTGTGGTCTAGGTGTTCCCGGTGTAGGACCGTAGTTACTATTTCCGATATTCAGGCGGACGGCTGTCTGTTGACTGGGTATAATTTGCTGCATTGGATTTTGTTGTGCAGCATAGGCAGGACTACGATTTGGCGTTGGATTCGGACTCTGATGGCCAAATGAGCGTGGTGTTTGTGGGGATAAGTACGGATCCTGCTGTGAATTCTCTGATGGCGGTCGAGAGAATGGATCTATGCCACCGCCGGACTGCAGAGCCGGAGACAGTGGAAATTGATCGTGAGGTGATTGTGGTGTTTGCGGTGAGAATGGACTCTGTGTGATACGCTGAGCAATCTGACCGGGTCTTGGAATTTGAACAGAAACTGGTCTTGACATAGTGGGATGTTGATAGCCAGCAGGCATTGGTTGATTCTGTTGTGGACCCGGCATTCCGATAATGATACGATTTTTGGAGGCCGGTGCAACAAACTGTCCGCTGGCTACACGTGAATTGGGCGACGGACTTGCCATTGGTCCAATACTGCCATCTCCAGTGTTTGTCGTGATTTGTAGTTGTGTTGATGGATCTAAAACATGAACATACATTATTTAATATCATAATTTATATAATTTATTTACATTTATATTACGAGGAACAATTGTTTTCTTTTTAAAAATACAGTACCAAACACTTCATTGCCCCTTTTGGTCGATTGGTTATAATTTTCCGAATTTATCGTTTCAAAAATTTCACCCGAACAGCAAAAAAATCGGAATTCAGATTTTTCAGTTTACGTATTTTTTGGCTTCTTTTTTTTATTTTCATAATTATATTTTACATAACATAACTCCAAAACAAGGATGGAGGTCGGGCAAATTTTGTCTATTCATTATACCTTTTTGGGAGAGCGGGCAAAAAAATACAATGATTCAACGCGTCAATTTACTTGGCTATGGCTATGTCTTACCCCTTTAGAATATTCGGTTCATCAGCAATGGTACACGTGCCAAAAGTAAAGAGATTGAAGCTAGAACCGAAGCAAATATTTTGCGTTTCGTAGGACGCAATATTCTACGAAACGCAACAGAACCCAAAAGGAGAAATCTAGAAATTAAGGTAATAACAAAAGCCAAGATGAATATACCAGACCAGAAAGATGGCGATTCAAGAAGCCATGTTATCTGATGAGAAAGAACGAATGCTATCAAATTAATACCGATTGCGATTACTGCGTTTCTTTAAAGCGACATCCAAGAATAAATATTTATGAAGCAGCCGGATGAGTTTTTATTCTGAACAAGGAAATGTACGGTCTAAAACAGCCAAGCAAACAATTGAACATAAAATTGAATAATGTCTTTTTTCAATTTAGCTTTAATCGATCATATGCAGATGTTGTAGTAGTAGACTACAGTAAGGTACTCGAATTATAAGTAAGGCACATTTCGTTACTGTAAGGGCACAAAAGACTAAGCTAAATATAATAATAACTTAATTTGTTATTCAGATTCGGATTGGGCTGCGGACATCGACGAAAGAAAATCGTGCACTGGTTTGTCTGCAAAGAGGTGCAATCTCGTGGGCCAGTAAGAAACAGCAAACGGTATCATTAACTAGCATATAAGCTAGTCAACTTACACTTAATTATATATTAATAAACATTTTTATAAGAAGCGAAACCACTGCCAGTTCATTTCAACAAAAGCTCCTTAAAAGGGTGATAGTAAAAAATAATTAAAATAATCTGGACAAAAATGCTACCCATAAAATTAATCTTAGCGGGATTTTTCTTTGAGTCCTGAACTGCATATTTTAGATCCAATCATTTCAATCTTAACTTGTAGAAAAATACACTGCGAAAGGAAATGTAATTTTTATCCGACACTTTTAGATAATATCACGTGCTTTATTTACTGTCGATAAATGATCTGTTATGCTGGTAATTGGCATAAAAATTCGTATATTACTTGAATTCAAAATGTGTTTATTAGGTCAATATATTTCCAATAAATACATAACCATTAAATTTAAAAAAAAGTATTTCTAGTATCTTACCTTGAATCTTCTGATCCTGAATGTTGATATGCTGCATTTGCTGCATCTGTTGTTCACGTGCACGCATAGCCTGCAACTGTTTCCACTGGCGTTCGTTTTCCTGTTCACGTAAACTCTTCTGCTGTGAATTTATTTTCTCCTGATCCTAAGGCGACAAAACACACAGATATTTTAGAAAAATTCCATTTTGGGTCAAGTGTTTTTTTTTGTTTGTTGAATAAAATATATACACGGAAACTTAAAATGTCGTTTCTCTGGATCTAAGTTCATGCAATTACATACTTTATATAATATATTTATAATATTAATATTATCAATCAGATATAGAGTAAAAGAATTAACAAAAAAAAATAGAAGAAATAGTGCAAAGTCCATTTTGATGTAACGCGGATGTACGCATGCAACGATGCATCAGAATGGGTGGGTGTAGTGGTATTTGGGTGGTGGTAGTGGTGTTTGTCGGAGCAGGAGGTGGATGTGAGTGATTTATGTTAGGAAAGATGAGTATTTTTTGTATATGTATAGGATCGGGAATAATGTTAGTATAAATGTGTATGTAATGTAAATGAATGCACATGCAACAAAACGCAAAAATAGTTTTTTTTCTCTCTTTTTAAAAACAGACGTAAAAAAAGTTCCAATTCAAAAGCGATTCAAAAAACAATGTGGTACACACAAAATGTAGTCTCTCTCTCTCTCTCAGTTAAAAAAATAAACTAACTAAACTACTATTTTCGAGCGGAGTTACTACATTTTACAGGAGACCATATTACACATCTAGAAAAAAAAATTATCAAAATATTTAAATTTTCAAAAACACTGCAACAAGTGCAAGTCCTTAAAATCAACAACCAATAGTTAAAAGTTTTATATAAACAAACAAAATCTGCTCTCACAACAACAATGAAAAATATAGACAAATGTCGGACAAAAAAAAATCAAACTCCAGCATAAGAAAATAAGAAATAGAAAGAGAGAGACATGGTGTGTAATATCAAAAATAATTTAAAAATAACAAAATATTAAAATCGGAAACATTACTCCAAAAAAAAAAACAGAAAAAACATGTTTACGCTTTTTACACCCCTCACCGTTTGTTGTGCGACTGAAGAAGTAATGGTTGTTGTTGAAGTGGGGGAAGGCATACACTGTGATGTAGGATGGTGGTTGTTTGTAGTAGAGCTAGCCGGATTTGATGGCGGAGCATTGCTATTTGTACATGATATTACGGAGGTCGTGGATTGTACGACGGAAATTATATTAACAGAAGAAGAAGAATTTGTGGTGGTTGTGGTGGTTGTAGTTGAAGAGGCAGGCTGTTGCGATGATGTGGATTGTTGTTCAAAACTACAGACCACATCTTGGTTTGGCAACGAGGGAAGGGTTCGCATAATTTCGGACGGTGTAAGCACACGAATTGGTTGTTCGGCATTATTTGTAACCGCCACAGCTACGGCTGTTATCTGCTGTGGCGTAACGGCACGAGATGGACTCGGTGAAGCCGCCGGATAGTGAACAATGTTTATCTGCTGCTGTTGTTGCAGTTGCTGAGCCTGTTTGGATGCAATCTGATTGATGGTCTGCAACTGAGCAGCCAGAATTGGTGAGGTAACCGTCGCAGTACCACCATTACTATGACCAATCACATTGAAATTAAAACCACCCTGCTGTATACTAAACGGACGATACGAGTGTGGAAAACCCGGTCGAAGTACAGCATTAGAATTGGTATTAAAGTTTCCATTTGGATTTACAGTAACATTTGGTGCCGGACCCGTGGAATTATTATGATGTAATCCGAACTGATGTTGTACCGTGAATTGTGGCGCAATATTGGCCGTTATCACATTCGGCACAAATATACCGTTCTTGTGGGTGGTGCCAATTGTTACCGTTTTCATAAAAGTGGTCAGTGGCTGGCTGACAATCACATTCAGACTACTACTACTACTACTGACCACTGTCGTGGATTGGGGCAGAGTTATGAAACTGTTTGCAATACTGGCAGCCGTTGGCATGGTTTTTGTCATAGCCGACGAATCGATGGCCAGAGATTTTGCGGTATTTTGTGTATTTGGATCGATCGTACTACATGGGGCAGCGACGGCTGTGATGCTAGCAACCGGTACCAACACTGAGATGCTGTCCACCTCATCGGTGCGAGCTGTATCAGTGTGGGCGGCAGAGAGGTTGTTAGTCGAGGTACTAGTTATTGTAGACGATAATGTTAGGGATGCGGTGGTGATGGTGTTAGAATTATTTGATGCACTATTTATATTAGTTTGTGTTAATTCATCTAATTTGCCATCGCCAGTTTTTCCTTGCACCTCAAATATTTGCTGATGCTGAATGGTGCCGTTGCCAGCGTGCTGTGGATCCACCAGGTGTTGTTGTTGATGTTGTGGCTGAGTAACGTCCATGCTGACACCACCACCGATAATGGTAGACTGTTGTTGTTGCATCTGTTGCAATTGCTGCTGCTGCTGTAGCTGGAGAGACTGTGGGGGCAGTACAGCAGCTGCAGCGGGCGTTAGTAGTGGCGTGGTCGATGAACTAGCGGATGAGGATGAATTGGCTGCATCTTTCGGTGACGGTTGTTGGACCTGCATTTTGGGGGTGAATTTTTTGTTTGTTTAAGAAACCGTTACCTTGATAGCATGACATTTTGAATAAAATAATAAATTTAAAAAAAACAGTAATTCAATTGCAAAACGAACAATTTTATGATACCCCCTGATGCGTGGTTGTTAGTAACAAACACTCAACATACAGATGCATGTTTTATAGAAATGCAGCTTTTGCTGGTGCATATTTATTTTCCAGAAGAAAAACAAACAAATAATTGACCCGGCAGCGCTTGTGTTCATGTGTGTTTTCCTTCGAATAATCCAAAATCAAACAAACACACATAAACACAAGCCATATTTTTTTAAATAAAACCCTGGATTCTTAATCCCAAATAATTTTATAAATATATATCGTTAATATTGTTATACTGTAGCTCACCTGTTGGGCCTTTTTCATGCGTAGTGCTGAACGATTGTCACGAGCGGTTTGTAGATATGGTTGTTTTTGATCCGACGAAAGGGCTCGCCATTTTTTCAGCATTTGCTTACTGCGATCGGTCCAGTTTGGATAGTCAATCTTAAGTTCAGGATGATTTGTGTTTGTGTAGAGTACAGCCGATATTGTAGCCATATTTCCAAGCACTATTTAAAAAAATTGGAATCAGTGAAAAAAAAATTTAAATGGACCAAATAATTTCATGTTCATGGAAAATCAAAAAAAAAAAGTACTCTTATATTATTTAAAAAGAATATGCTTCGAAAATGTTTAATGTGTGATCCAAACGAAGAAGTACTGTGCACTCAAAATTTAATTATAATTGCAATAAAATTGTTCTATTTAATATTGAACTTGCGATTTAATGTAATATACATCCTTATCTGTACAAAAATGAGATAGCTTTTAGATCTAAGCCATCAAAATATATTTTACTTTTTTTCCTTTTTTATTTTATTAATATTAAATTGGTATTTTTATTAGGCTTTTCGTATCTTATGTGACTTTCGTTTAGACATGTAAATACAAACAAAAAAAACATAAAATATAAAAATGTTACAATTAATTGAAAAGGGAAATAAGATTTAAAAAAAATGGATTTAGTCTAACAAAAGGAATGATTGGATATAACAGGCAACCTGAATTAAGGGAAACGACAACATAAGGTGCTTTAAGTTTTAGAAATAATTCCTCTAGGAGTAATGTAGATAGACATTTATAAATAGTATATTGTGAGTTACTAACAAAAAAGCGGAACTGAAACGTGTAGCTCTCATGCAACTGTGATCTTTTATAGGATTAAATCATGGATGTAGAAACTATGAATGCTTCGATGGTATTTAAAAATATAGTCTAAGATTTCTTCTCGCATTTAAATAGACCCTGTTATTAGAAGCCATCTAGGTCATAACGATAATCCAAATGCTGTGCAGTTTTAATGTATTATATCCCTTTGAGTATGTAACTGATGTCGTCATTTATATAGCTTGATTTGTAGAAAGGCAAGTAAAGACTAAATTAAAATGCCGGCGATCACTCGATTCCCACAATGTCATGTATTGAGAAATTATAAATATTAAATCTAGAGGTGGTTTGCTGCATCCTCAAAAAAATGCTTTTACTATTTGCACGGTTATTGAGATAGAAATAACAACTTTAGATACAAATATATTTTAATCTGCTGCCTACCAAAAGAGAAGAAGGATTGTTGATAGTTGTCAAATTAACAGAATTTTAGAATTTAACAGCAAATATTATAATGAGAACAAGTATCACCTCTTTGCGAATAATGCTCAGCTATATTATAACATCTCTTCAAATTATCTCCCTTTTGGCATTAACTTAAGGGGAGGTTCACATCTAAAGGTCCAAAAACACTGTAATTTTCTAACGTCACGTTGAATAAAAAGGTACCCAAACGGTCTCCAAATAAATTATATGATATTATATCAATCAGAATTTAAATTTAGGATTCAATAAATTGAAAATCCAAGTCAATCCATCAAGTAGTTCTTGAGATATCGTAAAAACCAATTTAAAAAACACATGCTTAATGATTTTTAATGAGTACTTATTTTCTTCTTTTCCCACATAAGCATTTGTCCTTCTAGCACCTTTTATTACTCAAATTACTAAAATTGTGCATTGTGTTTTGTGTGTTAAATAATACACGATTGTTTTATTACGTAGCATACCTCTCAAACTACATTTTTATGCAATCGATATAGTTATCGAACATATTCTACACATCATAAGCTAACAAAAAATGCAAAAAAATAGATTCTCAATTAATTTGTAAATTGGTGCAATCTAAACCACATTGTTTATAACACTAACAAAATAATTTATCCTATTCACATCCTCCGATTATGCTTGCTTTTCAAGTGTTTACTGGTAATTGCAGTCTATGGGCTAATGGACATATCTTACTAACTAACACAAAAAGGAAGCTAGTAAAAACGTTGCTTATCCTTATATTGCGATGGTAAGTAAGTAATCGTTTTCGAAATATGATTATGGAATGTCCCTTAAAAACTTATATTAAGTGCGTCTTTATTAAAAAGGAATTTTCCAGATCTCAAAGAACAAGTCAAATACTGATACCATTGACTTAAGAAACTTGACTTAAGACTTGACTTGCCATAATCATCCAAAATATAATATTAAAAAAAAAATTTAAGGATAAAGATCTGAACATGGTTTGCATTAAATCTACATTATAGACAGATACATTTTTTTGGAAGCAAATTGTTTTGTTTTATACTGTCGATTAATTTTAAAATAAATAAATGACAATCTCACCTTCATCCAGTCGCATTCGTTCGGATGTACGTTGATTGTAGCTAGAGGTAACAGTCAAACTTGAACCAAGACTATCATCACCGGCCGTTCCAGACAAACTGCCAAGATCGACATTATTTGTCGATTGCATATTATTTGGTGACTGTAGTGATCCATTACCCCACTGTGACTGTTGCTGCTGCTGCTGCTGTTGTTGTTGTTGTTGTTGTTGTTGTTGTTGTTGTTGTTGCTGCTGCTGCTGTTGCTGACCATGATCATTGTAGCCAGAATTAAATTGCAAGCTACAAGGAGATTATCGATTTTATGGAATTGAACATTAAAATTGTACTAGATGTACATATAATTAAAATAGCAGCATAGAAAATAGAAAATATTAGTTTTTAAATAGTGTTTTTGGCAACAAGCAAGGATGGAGTGGTTTGTGCGATAATTGATTAGATACAGCGGTTTTGTTTGGTTGAAAAAGTTTTTTTTGTTAAGGTTGTTAAGGTAGTGCATATAATGTCATAATTGGGGTATCCCAGAAAGGCAGCCCGCACACACACGCAGGATCACCAGTGCACCAAATGGAACTAGTTATAGCTTACTAAAAAGCATGTATAGCGAAGCCAACTCCTTCCTTACCTGTTGCCAAAGTCATTGTAAGCATTGTAATTTTGGTACCCCATTGGCGATTGCGAAGGCGTCTGTTGCTGCTGTTGTTGTTGTAATTGCATTTGATCAATTTGATGCATTTGCTGCTGGTGTGGTAGATTCATTGTGGACTGAACACCGATCTGTAATTGTTGCGGTAGATTAATAGCTTGCTGGGCTGCTGGTTTGCCGCCCTGCAGTGAAACTGAGTGCAGACCCGGCTGGCCCTGCATCGACTGTTGTTGCTGTATTTGCTGCATTTGCTGCTGTTGCTGCTGCTGGAGCATTTGATGATTTTGCATTGGTCCATTCGTGGGTAAGGCATTCAGTCCCATATGTCCCACATTACTGACCATTGATGATTTCACTAAATTCGGAGTGATTTGCTCTTGTGATTCCTACAAAAACATATTATAAGAAACTACAGCCTAACAATAAAACAAATATTAAACCTACCTGAGACTCATCGGTTAGCACTCCTTTGAATATTTCCTCAACATCCTTGCTGTCCATTCGGAATTCACCGAGATTAAAGTCAGGACTTAAAATGTCGGCCAGTTCATCTTTACGATCACTATTGGACATATCACGATCATCGGTAATGTCACCGAACGTACTCGAGTTCTTGGTCAGCTCATCATCGTCATTCATCAGTGTATTGACTAGATCATTGTCCAACAGATCGCCAGGCAGTATGTCCTTTAATGCATCTGCATCACTGCTATCGATTTCATCGCAAATATTTCCAATAGTAGATGCTTCCTGTTTAACATCAACAGGATTTGATATTTGCGAAGGCAGAACATGTGGTTTGTTAACAATTGTTGCACTGGGTACATTTATAACCGGTGGTGGTTGTGGCTGACGACTGGCAACCAACTTTTTCTGCTCATCCATTTGCTGCTGTTGATTTGCTCGCATGCATTCGATCATCTTTAGCTCTTCCTGAGACAGTTTTATCGTTTTGTCCTCGGATACGTTACTTTTGGTCTCTTCGTCACTGCTGCTTGACTCGAATTTCGGTTTAGTAGTGTCCAGCAGACCTTTACCGAAAAACGCCTCTTGCAGATAACTTGGATAAGTTTCGGTTAATTTGTTCTTAATTTTACGACGTGTTATCTTCTTTTTCTTATCCGTTGTATTATCACTCATGCTGTACTGAAGACCAGTGTCTGGAACATCTTCACTGTTATCCTCTTTGTTCGGACCGTCCTTGCGACCCATTCGATTGCGTACATTGAATCCACCAATGCCCAATTTCTGTAGATTTCGCTGTCGTTTTTTACGTAACACTAGTGTTCCTTGTTCTGTGGTACAAAGTGTAAATCCCTCCGGGGGACTAGCATCTGATTTATCCCAAACCATACCATCTTTGTAGATTTCAGCTTCTTCACGTGGGTCCAGTGGTTCTAGTTTCATATCCTCTATAGAGATATCCAAACTGTTTCCGGTCACCACTGATTCTATTGCAGCCATAATGCTGGCCTCTTTATCAGCTGACGTAACAACGGGTGGTGGTTCTGGTACAATAATTTTATTCTTTCGTTTCTTTCGAATCATCAATTCAACCTGAAGTGATTTTATGTGCTGTAAACCATTTACACTTAAACATACACCGTCCACGTAGTGATTACCGTCTAGACCAAGAACTAGTCCAACATCAGATGTTTCTTCGACATTCTTTGGATTCACAGCTGACGGAACAGCTACCTTTGCAGTTGGTGGGGGCAGAATGGGCAATAGTTTCTTCTTCGGTACCAAATGTGGTGGTGGAACGTCACGTGGACGACACAATATACAAGTATAACCCTCTTCGGCACACTGTTCTGCCTCATCATCATTACGGATTGAATCACAGGTACAATGAAGCCAACGATCACATTGTGTACACTGAATAATTAATTCTCCATCAGCATAACCCTCTGAGCACGATGGGCAACTACTTTGACTAGCACATGGTCCACACTCCGAATAACTATTCTGCCAGACACAATTAACACCAGGCGAATTTGAACCACACTTTGCACATACAGCACACCATTTACACTTGTAATTACCATTTGGAACTACGTCCAACGGAGGATCCATGCAGTATATGTGATAGGACAGATCACAGTCATCGCACAATATCAAACGCTTTTCATCGTCCTTTTGTCCACAACCTTCACATACTGTACAGTCAAGGCAACGCCATCCCTTCTGCAAAATCACTTTTGTTACCTTAATGCTAACACAATACGGATGATAACACTGGCCACACTGAACACATGAAATCAGGCAACCCTCTTGATCGGTTCCAATTGCACCGCACATAACACATATGTCCTGTGTAAGTACAAATTTATCTTTGGCAGAACACAGAACCAAACGATTCTCGACGCCAGGCTCTTCGTCAACTTTACTTGTAGCATCCGGTATAGGACGTTGTAGACCAAGACCGGGTACACCGAAAATACCGCGCATCTTTGCTTTAGGTCCACGTTTCCGACCAAAGTCAGCAACACGAGCACGTTTCTGAAAGGCACTTTTACCGGCTCCCTTTGGTCGTCCTGTCTGACCAAATGGTAGTCCTAATCGTTTCTTTGCCACTTTAATAGCTGCAAATGGTTTTCCTTTGCCTAGACCAAAGTCTGAGCTACGATCGCTTGAGTCCAAATCGAGTGGATCCTCTGCGTATAAACTTTCCTGTGATGCAGACATACTCTCCTCATCAATACTGCTATTTCGTCGAAATTGTTGAGATGAAGATGAGGTGTTTGTGAGACGTCCACTTAATTCACTTTTACATGGTGGACACGAGTACTCATAATCTGGTGTTACCTCTTTTTTTGCATGATACACAGACAATTCGGCCTCAGCATCGCATGTATTGTGTACGAACTTATTGCAAGTACTGCATTTTACCATTTCACGATGAGCAGCCGCTCGGTATGCTCGATGACATATTGGACACGAGAATCCCTTGTTTCGCTGTTGATAGCATGAATCACAGACAGTATAGTGAGCATGCCAACGAGACGAGGTACCCGCACCGGGAGTCCGAGAACCACAGTCAGAACAAACACGACAGCACTGAAAAAAAATATATTTATTAATTTTAAATTACAAAAGAATATATTTAACTAGAACTCACTCTACACTTCCATCCGTATTTCGGAATTGAAGTCATTATAGGTCTCAAACAGTTTGCATGATATATCTTATCGCAATGTTCACATGCAAGTGATCTACCCTCTGTGGAATCATGAACTCTGCAAATCTGACATCGACGACACGAACTACACTGCCATCCAGCTCGAACGCCAGGCATTTGTGCGACACCAATACAAGATCCATGATAATGATCTCCGCACAAAGAACAAATCATTAGATTTGAAACATCGCCCAGACCCGAACAAACACGACACGTTATATCTTCAGTACATACCAACGGCACTTGTCCCAGGTGTTCTTTGCAGAATATCGTGTAGTTTTGAATAATTTGAAATCCACCCGAGGCAGTAATGCACGGCAAATGAAAGTATTTCGGACAGAGCATCTTACAGGCTAAACTTGCACCGAATCGATTGCAGAATGTACACTTGCGACTAAGACTTTGCAAAACTACTGCAGCTACATTGCTTAGCGTTCCGGAGGGATCACGAACAACACCCTGTGACCACATGGCACAAGACCGATGTACGTAAAAGTTTCCACCGTCCTGTAGTTGGGTAAACTCAACGGATTCGGTGTGTCCGATTTTCTCGAGTTCATCAATATATTCACTGGTCATCACAGGGTTTCTATATACAAATGGGGGACAAATAACGATTATAGTCTAATAAAATGAGAAAATTACAGTTTGAATACTCACTTGCACTTATTCAAGCCCTTTTGTCGACGATTACTAAGCTGTGGTACACCGGCCATTCCACGTGGACTAACTTCATCCTGTGACGAAGTCGATTGACGGTCTTCGAATGAAGCATTTAGAGAAGCCAATCTAGATTCACCTTCTTTCACTTCTAGTCGCAGAATTTCACCTTGTCCCAATTGACTGCGTTCACTGAGACAACACAGGGCACACACTTTACCAGGCCATTTCTCTGTAAAATATGGTGGCTCCTCTGGGGGTTGCATTAATTTATCTGTGCCTGAATATGGTACCATAGCCATTTCAATGTCCATAGAATTACTGGACATCAATGTACTACTACTGTTATCATCTACAGGTGACTGCAAGAGTAATCCAGACATAAAACTGTCCTGTGGTACATTTGGTGGTGTTGCCGATGATGTTAGTTGACTTAGTAGGGTACTGGCTGATGACCATTGATTTAGAAGCTTTCGCTTAGAGCCCATACCACGCATTCCGCCGGATCCACCGCCCCGGACGCGTTTCATTATACGATTGTCGCGTTGCATCAGTCGACTGCCGGGCTCATTGTCTTTTTTCGGCCGACCGGGTTTTCTTCGTTTTGTCGATCCTGTTTGTTGTCCACTAGAAAACACCAACGTTGATCCACCGTGTGTAAGAATCCCGTCGTAGGGATTACGGCTGAGAGAATCGTATTCCTCACTCAATATTGTGGGTGATGTTGTTGGTGGTGACGTTGACTGATCTATATATAATTAAGGTGGGATTGTTGATTTTATTCGGTTAATTTTGTATATTATATTCCATTGTGTATTTTCATACAGTATGCAGATAGAAGAGAATTTAGAATAAGCTAATTGTTAGACCTAGTTTAAAGTGTTTATGTACAAAGTACACATTTTTTAGGATTAATCGGTTATTTATCACATAGTGGAAAATCTAAATACCAAACTACCAAATTAAAGTTAATTTTTCTAGTGTAAATCCTAATATACGGATCATTGAAAAACTCTACGAAACCCCTTGTCACTATAAAAAAAAAAAAACTAAACAATACAAAATGGCGGAGATAAGAAAATATTCCCAGTCTTGCGTGTCGTCGTACACTTTCAACTATTAAACTCCCGGGGTGTCTTAGAATTGATAGTATACTATTAAACTATGGCATAAGTAAGAGCGCGTACCAATTCCCAAGTAAATTAACCAACAAAACAAACGCGCGCAACACTTACTATAAGAGAGTTGGGTCGACGCAGCCTCGGTGATATAATCGAAGTCTGGATCACCATCATCGGAGCCCTCATCAAAATCTTCATCTAAATTCACTTCTTCTGTGTCCATAGTTTTGTGTACACTTCTCACCGTTTATGTTATATATATTTGATAAAGCAGCTAATACGAAAGCTGAATTTGTGTTTTAAATTCGTTATAATGTGGAATTGTTGCCGCGAGATGCTAATTCCTTGACCCCCAACCTCTTGGTCGCGGCAGCCATTGTTGATGGAAAAACTTTAGAACATATTTTCACAGCGAACGAATAGCGCGAGACGAACAAATTTTCGCTTTTTCCGTGCTAGGCACTTTACATTTGATGCTTTGACGAGTTTCAGTTAATTCTATTTAGTATTTAAAGCACTATTTCTAACAAATAAACACGGGCGGAGAAAAATGACACTCGCATCGCCATGAAAATGTCGCCCTCTAGTACGATTGCATTGTTTGCTCTAGTACTGCAGTGAAATTATCGTTGCGCTTGAATTTTATTTAACAGTGTATTTTTGTAGCACATTTATGTTGCTCGCAATTATAATGTTTAGTGTAATTATAACATAATAAATATGTATTTAAATACATATTTAATGACTTTAAATAGTTGTTATAGTCACTGTATAACTACAGACACAAATCACAAAATACAAGCAAATAGTATTTTCGCAAGTATTCATGTTAAGTTGCTCAATTTGTTGCGTAGTTGTGGCTATTGGACAGCAGATGGCGATTGTTTTATACTAAGCGTGTAATATTGGGAATTTGAAACACCGCTTGATACTGTTTGTTGCAAAATTCAAGTTAATGAATAATACATTTTTTTTTAAGTTCAGAAGAAAAGATTAGTTTTTCGTTTGTTTTTTAATAAATGATTTATTATAAACTTCCAATTTAGTATTGTTTAAGCTAATTGTAGTTTTGGTCTGAAAACATTTAAATTTTCAATTTAAAAACATTTTATTTAATAAATTAAATATATAAACAACATTTCAGATGTGATTTCATCATTTTATAACGCATATCGATAAGTAATGCATGGCTATATCATATGTTGAAATATTCTGCCTAAATCTCACAGGATTAGTTCCGGTACAAGTTACTCTTAAAAATTAATAAATTATGGACATTTTTAAGTATAACCTTAAATATATTAGGTTGGTCAGAAAAAAAAATGTATAAAAAATAAATATATATTTTTGAAACAACCTCCTCTGAAAATAATTAAA
Source organism: Bolitophila hybrida (assembly GCA_027564075.1). NCBI lineage: Eukaryota > Metazoa > Arthropoda > Insecta > Diptera > Mycetophilidae > Bolitophila > Bolitophila hybrida. The sequence continues at coordinate 19,644 of JANSTU010021528.1, forward strand.
TATATTAGGTTGTGAATAAAAAGCTAAATTTCAAGGATTATACAGTGCAATTATAATCGAACTATAAGTACTACTCAGAAACAATTTAAGTTAAGTTATGAGACAGTAACCTATACACTACGCTATAGCTACAACAGCTAAATTATAATTTTTAAATTAGTTTAGATCGATAAGACAAATTTAGGTTAAGAAATCAGAAAGAATTGCAGTGCAGTTTTTCCATTTTTCAACGAGCCCAAAATACGGTTATGGTTTTGATTCCTTATTAAAATTAGTGAGGTTGTAATTTTGAGAAACCTGGATAACATTTTTGCAGAATTGATCTCAACATCAATAATAATAACAGTTTGAGCTGAGCAATATAACACGTTATAATTCTTCACGCGCCTAATAACAATAAACTTGACTCACATATTTTGCGTTTTTTTACATAATTAGAGCATTTTTGTTCTTTTCTTGTCATGACCTGTAAGCTTATTCTGCTAACATCAGCATGCAAATTTGACAGCTCACTGAGCCGATTTGACAGCATAAAACCAAAGAGATACTCTATGAACTATATGCACAAAACGCACTAATAACTTTTATGTCACGAACTTTTTTCGCATGACAATACTTACTCAGCGTCATATATAACCTTAAATTTAATTAGCTTTGATATATCGAGTACGAATAAAGACCGCATAAAGTAGTGCTTATATTAAATTTAACAAAATTTTCAAATATTTATGCATTATAATTTAAACATTTATATAGTTTCTTAATATTATTACATAATGGTAAAGCTGCCGCAAGAAATGTTATTGGATAATTGGATTTCCTCTCGGATTTCCTTTAGCAATTTATAGATTACTCGTAATCATTAAGGTAATATTATTAAAAACGTATTTCTATTTCAATAAATGTATTTTATAAAAAATATGATTTCCAACGATCGGTGATGGTCGGCAAAAGCTGGTAATAGTTGATTGTACTCCAAGGGAGGGGCTTCAAAAATGGAACACAATGAGAGAAAACAATGGTACGAACTCAAGTAAAACCGAGGGTAAAACAATAAAAACTACAGCTCCATCAAATTTGGAACTCGCTTTTCATTTAGAAGCGAGGAGAGCTGTTAGTTTTGCAGTATTTAGGGCAAAAAGTTTGCAGCAAATTTTAGTGTTGTGGAGGGTTGGAGAGTGGATTTGAATGCATTGGAAATGTGTATAAATCATATTTAGTTTTATTTTATTTTAAACTTAAGACTTTTTTTCTCTAATGTGTGAATGAGTGTGTGAATGATGATCTAGTTATTAAGAAAGATATTCGTACTAGTTTATATCATCCTGTTTCTCGGTTTCGGGGAGATCTCGGAAGAGATAAATTAAATTGGAGATAATCTAACAAATTTATTAAATCGAGTAATGATTTTAAAGACGTGTAAAAAAAGTTTTAAATTTAATGAGGAGCAAAAATTTGTTTACAAAGTTTACAAAGGGAACTTCGGCCATTCACCGCTAGAGGCTCTGCATATCGATTTTGCTCAGTTTATGTACATTGGTTTATTTTTTTATAATTGCATCAAATTATGCTTACAAAGTGACAGTACATTTTTTGTGATCGTCGATAGAAATTATTAAAATATGTGTGCACAAACTCTGAGATGTTTTTAATTATACAAATCGAATAAATTGTTCTTAAAACGTAGAAATCGCCTATTAAATAATTTAGTTTTGTGACCAAAAACTTGTTCGGTAAGTGTGAATGTTGTGAATTATAGAAATATATACAAATAGATATACAAAAACACAGTGTATATAATTGCTAATGGGTGGATTTTGATAGAGAATTGTTTTGTGTAAGTGCTGTGACGTCATACATTAGGTTGCAACATACATAATAAATTGCAGACAAAGTCTTGAACGCTAGACACTAATCTGCGTGTACGCTTCTGCTGTTTTCTTTGCAAAATAATTCAAACAGACTGAGTCATGCTCTATTGAACAGATACCGTGTTTTGTTGTTGTTTTTTTTCTAGCTTCCTTTGCTGTACAAAAGTCTTGGATGTCTTGCGTATGTGTAGGCGTTTTTTGTGTATTTCATTATATTATATTATTTCTGCCTACATATTTATTTAATAACTATAATTTCGAGAAAATACCAATGACAAAATATATAGTTAAATAGTTTGCTTATTATAAACGGTATCCACGGTATGTGCGATTTGATAGGTTACTTGTTATCATAATAATGTGTGTTATCTTGTTATCCAAGGTTTATAATATTATACTAATTCGACGCACGCACACACATATTCGCACAATTTTGATTTATATGAGTACACATGAAAACATACACACACTTACTTTCAAATGTGTTTTCTGTAAATATATACTATGTTGACACAGCGCCTAAACAGCGTATGAACGTTAGTCTGCAGTAAGTCCAATAAACAAAACAAAGAGTCTTTGTGGTATTTGAGCAATAGGGAGGCCATGGTTTAGTATGTGTGTTAATTGAACGCAGGCAACGAGCACGTAGACCGCATGATATCGCTATCAAAACAATTCTTTTTTTAGATTTGAATAAACATGTATTTCCTTTTTGTGTTTTCAGCCTAGAACACACGCCTTAAGATGACTACACGCGTTCGGGCTATGTACGATTTCTCGGGAGAGCCAAACACATCGGAGCTCTCGATCACAGCTGGTGAAATACTAATTTTAACCCGAACAGACGTTGGTGAAGGATGGTGGGAAGGTACCAGTGGACAAGGTCAAACAGGTCTCTTTCCAGAGGCCTATGTCGAATTGTACAAGGAAAGCCCTCCGGCTGCCAGTGCACCTCCAATTGTTTCGTCTACTACCACTGCAATGACCAGTAATAATCCTCCTCAGCAATCTGCTCCGCGATACGATCAGTCGCCAGACGATTGGAATGAGCAGCAAGATGACTGGGACGATGATTGGGACGAAGAAAATGAAACGTACTCAGAGATCGGACCAGCTGCACGTAATCAAAACGGTGGAGGCGGCACAGCTCGACCTCAATCTCAGCATATCAATGCGGTGCCTGCTTCGAACTATACAAACGTTACGCTGCCTGCTCCACCAACAGATGATACAATGTCAATAACTTCATCCAGTGCTCCTCTGAAGAAATCGGGCATGTTCTCGAAAGCTGGAGACTCGTATATTCTGGGCACCACAAACGTTTCGGTTGCTGACAACGAACGCGTCTTTGTCATACAAAACGACAATGGATTCTTTTGGAAGAACGTTCGTGAGCCCTATACCGTACGAGTTGCCTCTCCCAAAAAGGAGACAAAATTCAAGGGTATGAAGAGTTTCATTGCCTACCAGTTAACGCCTTCATTTAACAACATTGCCGTTTCTCGCCGCTACAAGCACTTTGACTGGCTACACGAACGTCTGGTTGACAAGTTCTGCCTAGTGCCTATTCCACCGCTGCCTGATAAGCAAATCAGCGGCCGTTACGAAGACGAATTTGTAGAACATCGACGCGTACAACTGCAGGAGTTTGTGGACTGGGTTTGCCGTCATCCGGTATTGTCAATTTGTGACGTATGGATGCACTTCCTGTCATGCACTGATGAAAAACGCTGGAAGTCTGGTAAGCGAGCTGCTGAAAAAGACAACCTAGTCGGCGCTACATACTGTGCAGCCATCTTTCCACCAGAAAAACAATTGCTTCAGTCCCAGGTGGACGGTCAGACAGACAATTGTAATTTGTTTGTACATAGCATGGACAATGCTGTCAAATCACTGCTGGTCATCTCGAACGAACAGACAAAACACTATCAGATGCTGTGGAAGAAAGACTTTCAGCGTGTTGGTGAATCATTTTCGGAACTAGCTAGAGCATTGGAGATTGACGAGCGACGAGCAATCACTAATATTAATCTATCGAATTCTGTGGGACAAGCAGCCGGTGTGTTCATCAGTATCGGACAACTGTTTGGTGATCAGCCAAAGCAGGACTGGATTGCATTCAGTGACCGATTGCATATCTACCGAGGAGTATTGAATGGATTCCCAGATGTTTTGGCTGTTCAAAAGGGCGCCATGCAAAAGAAAAAAGAATGCGAGAAATTGACGGCCGAACAGAAAATGGGTAATGCCCAGTTGCAGGAAGTGAACAGGCGCACAGATATTATGTCGTACGCGGTACTGGCTGAGATGAATCACTTCCGCAGTGAGCGTGATGTGCATCTGAAGGAGACAATGAAAAATCTGATATCCTCACAGATTATCTTCTATCAGGATATTATTTCGAGGCTACAAGCGGCTCAGCGATTCTTTGAGTAGAGAGGCCCATTTATATACAAATTATATATATATAAATATATACTTAGATCTACACTACGATATATGCATGCGATTCGGTGACGTGTTGATCACCTCCTATATTTTTGTAAGCAGCTCAACAGAACCCGCTGCAATATATATACATTATACATCAATACGACCATAACCCCTAGCATGCGATATAGAATTTATACTGTATACAACTATTTTTAACCGGCTCTGTGGGCACGTGATCCTACATTAAAGTGCGTGATTTTCATAAAATGAAACTTTGTAATTTGTATTAAGAATGCGAGTGATATTGAAAAAAGAAAAACACACACTCACACAAAGGGTAGATTTATATATGTAATTCCAAAATGTGTTTCTTTTGTTGTAAATGTATTTTATTTCTTTAAAACAAATTGTAAACGTAAACTTACTTTCGTTCCAAAACGGGCGTATTCCTTAGGTGTTTATTTTATTACAATTGAGCCTTCTTTATAAATAATAAATAACTATCGTATGTTTTGCCGTCTGGTTTATTGATTTTTTTTTAAATTTGTATTAATATAGATTTTGCACATTTGTGCAATTACTTTGTTTCTTTATAATTATATGTTGTAAAAAATAAAAAAAATAATGTAACAAAAAAGCTTTTTTGTTTTAGTCTTTTATAAAAATCGTATTTAATAATAAGAAAACTTATATTACCGCGTTATCAGTCATAATGTACTCTTGACTGGTGATTTGGCGAACTAGATTTGATTTGTACGCGGTCATCCGAACAATGCCTGGATAACATTTTGTCTAACATGTTAGCAAATATTCTGGATTCATTTAAAAGCTCGCACTATGAACCGGCATCTATAAAACATTTTGTGAAACTGGCCAAAATTAGAGCTAGTCCTTCCTTCCACGGACAATAATAAAAAAATACAATGCGTGTCTGTGACTAGAATAATCAGATGCCACTTTGTTTTTTTTTAAGATTGGCTCAACATGTATGAGGAGCAAACTTGAGTGTACGATTTGTATAGATTTATTGAACGAGTTCTAACGATAGTTTGTAGTCAACTTTCAATTTTTGTTATTTGTTATATCGTAGTTTAGTTATTAGTGTTTGGAGGAATGTTCTTAAAAAATAAACGCAGGCAGGTCTCAGTACGGACCCATTATTGTGCTCTTGTCTCGTAAGTCGTGAAGTGAAGTTACATTTTCTTTATGATCAGAGTAAGTTTTTCCAGACAAAATTATTGGAAAATATTATTATTATTTTGGAAAATATTTAAAGATCGCTTTTTGAAAACATGAAAAAGTGCCGCTCTCAATGTTTTTGCGCCAAGTGAAAACTCGTGTCCCACCGTTACCAGCCCATTCAAATGATTGGTATATCTATAGCCTCAGTGAAACAAACGATGTGCTTCTTCTTTCCAATTTATTAGCACACCCGACGCAATAAATACCTGAGACACTGAGAATGGTTAATGGTGAGTCTTTTTAGCAAAAGACATTTATACAAATGAAACAAATGCATATTTTTGGACATTCACATACAGAGGACTTTCGAACAAAAATTCTGAAATGTAGTTCGTTGACTTTTACGCAAAAGAATTTTGTACGTAAGTCTTTCTTGCAGCAATACATTTACACAAAAGATTTTCGCACAAATGTATGAATACAGAGTAATTTCCAATGTTTGATTGAGTGTGGAATTCTGTGTAACAATTTTGTTTTATGTACATACATCTTTTTGATGGAGTACCTATATGATCAAAAATCATTTTAAACGTTGATACCTACCTTACATTCATTGTAATATTATTAATTTATATTTAAGACAAATATAAATACGACTGAATAATAATATGTAATAATACCGCAATATATGTGCAAACAGTACCTCCCGATGTTGTGACAGAAAATAGTTGCTTGATAACGCACTGCAACGCTTATACAATACATTTAGGTTGCGTTATAAAATAGTTGCTTCATTTGAGTAGCTAGCTTGTGAAAATGTGCATTCTTCTGGTGCTGACCAGTTGCGACAGACGTTGGTACAAAATGTATGTAGATAAGTTTATTGGCGTTTGACGCATGAGAACATATGATTACGCATTGAAACGCTTAGATAGAACTGTTATATAAAACTGTTATATCAATAGTTTGATGTTGAGATAATCTGCCTAAATCGCTACCCAGTTCCGCCAAAGTGCTACGATCGTACTCAACTATTTTATTGTTTGTACTACCGTACTATAATACTTTTCCCATCGTTCACAATATAACTGACTGATTGTAATGTTACTTTATTTATTTTTTACTTTCACAGTACTGCGTAAGTCAAACGTAAAACCACTATGAAAACATTATATATGTTTATATGTGTGCGTATGCTGTCTCACGGACACGGCTGAGGACTTCAGGAGTGAGCAATAAGAACGAAGACCGAACAGTGTACTGTGTACAACAGTACAGCGGACAGTACGAGTGCACACGCACACATATATTATTCGGTATAAATATAATTTTATTGTATTATTGATTGATTGATTGAATTATTGTATTATATTTGTATTACATTTAATGATTATGTTTCTAAATTTTATTATAATATTGTAAAATATTTAAAAATGAATTTACAATAATAATAAAAAATATTTTAAAACACTGCCTATTTCGGTAGGCAATGATGAAAAATTGCACATTTCTAGAGAACAGTGCGGTGACCATTTGTCTATTATTCCGAGTATTATTCTTATAATTTCGCTTTGGTATTTAGAATTTAAATAAATTCTATTATTCAAAAAACGTAAACAACGGTAAAATATTACTACATTTGCTGTTTTGAAAGCTATCTGACCATTTTGATATTATCCTAATACATAATACGTTTTTTATATTTAATTTGTTTTTTTATATATTGTTTACGGACACGCATACTATTAGCCTAATATATTATGAAAACTAGTCTGAATGAGAGTGGTAGCATTAGGTCACTGTCACTTAGGCAGATTATTTCAAAATCAAACTATTGATATAAAAGTTTTATATAACAGTTCTATTTAAGCGAATCAATGTGTTATCATATGTTCTCATGCGTCAACCACAAAGCGTAATAAACTTATCGTCAGAACCAGTTGCGATAAATGTTAATATACAAATTATATTTAATAACATTTTAATTTTCAATTTAAAAACATTTAATGTAATAAATTAAATATTTACATAAATATTCAGATGTGATTTTACCTTTTTATAACGCATCGATATGACGATATGTAACACATGGCTATATCAAAATAGGTTGAAATAATCTGACTAAATCGCTACCCAGTAAGCAATTTAGTAGAATACGCCAGCAACATAAGAGTGTGAGCCCATTCCGAGCAAACACCAGTATTGCTTTCCTTAAATGATAACACAATCCCTTTTACCAAGTCTGTGGTAACAAGGTGTTCGCGATTACATTGTACATTATATTAATAATATATAACATAATTGTATTATGCGTGTGCGAACAATATTTTTTGTATTTATTATATTATTATATTATGTGACAAGCTGTCAAACAGTAATTGTAACTGTAACGTCAAAGTGTGATCGTGTTCCATTGGCATAATTTTATAAATCATAATGTTTCGATATTTATATTTTAGTTCGAAATAATTGTAGTTGTAATTTATATATAATAATTTTATTAGTATATGTAACGTGTAAAAGACCGAATGTATGCGGGGTAATAATGTAATAATTTGTCAGTATTAGATCGACGTAGACCAACGAGGACCGGCGATATAAGGCGGTATTAGACCAACATGGACTAACGAGGACCGGTGATATTAGTCGGTATTAGACGGACGATGATTACCATGTAAATATTTTTATGTTTTATAATTGTTTATTAATTCATTATTAATATATTATTATTATTTATTTCATTTTATGATTAGGGTAAACATTAAATTATATTTTAAAAAATTAAAAACATTGATTATGCGTGCGTGGTGCTGGTTTTCCAGTCGCCTAGACTGATAATGTCATTATAAGTAATGAAAAGTGCATCCTATTTACTACCTATTTCCTATTTAATACAAGTAAGCTATTCAGCGTAGTGAATTTATTTAGTTTGTATTATATTATATAATATTATTATTGTATATGTTTTTGACATTGACATATATTTTTCAGCCATTCGACATAAAACTGATCGTGTCGATATGCAATTTTTAACGCACGATATACACGCTTGATTTGAGTTGTCCCATGCACAGAATCG
>JANSTU010021529.1:0-13423 GCA_027564075.1 Bolitophila hybrida
TTCGTATGGACATCGTTGAAAGTCTTCCAGGAAATGACATAGTAAATCGTCTGCACTCTTCTGGAGTAATTGAGTTCTATGCAGATTCAATACTTACCTTCAGTTCTCTCATATTAGATGGAGCTTTCTCCGCTGTGCGTTCCTTAAGTAAGGCCCACACATTCGCTATCGGAGATATATAGATCCGGGCATTGGGGTGGCCAGTTCAAAATGTCAACATTATTAGTCTGCAGAAAATTCTTCACAATTTTAGCCGTGTGGATCGATGCGTTGTCCTTCTGAATGTTTATTTGCTTCATATAGCCGTCGCCGAATCGTTTGTACTGATGGTACAATTTTGCCCTCAGATATTAGTTTTTGACGGATTTTTTTCTGTATGTTTGCCCTGCATTATGTAGATTGACAATAATTCTACGTTCCTCATTTGTGATTTTTTTATGAAAAATGTATGTGATTTTAAATTACTGTACTTGTAGGAGATGATGCACAAGACACTAACTATGAATAAAATATTTAAAAAGTCTAACAAATTAATTTTTAATATTAATTTACAATAATGTTTATATTCTATTAGAACGTTGATTTTGTATGTTGCACTTGTGATACTATCATTACCGTAATACAAATATTACAAAAACGATATTATGTGTTCATAGCAAGTAAAGGCTAGCCCACTATATAACATTAAATTAGTTTTTTTGTTGTGTTGTTCATTGGATCCTGTAATCACTTGTGGGACATAGTGCCAGTGTGTCATTCCGCACACCGGATTCATTGACCATTACGGATTAACCCGAGTGGTCAGGTCATGCTAATGTGCTGTTTGTGCTGTGCTACACCTATTGGAGCTACTGTGCTCACATCACATCCCCGATGGTTAGGAGTCTTAATTTGCCCCGACGCGACTCTAACAACTTTGCGGGGCGCATTTGCACCGAGATCTATCTTGCTATTTTATATTCGGTATCGTGAATCATTAACGGTATCATACACTTATTGGTATATACAGGATGCGTGTGTATATGTTAATTGATGGCATTAATGTTCCGTTATTCCAAATCAATAACCTATTTCAGAAATAGGCTATTAATAGCAACTGAGCACTGATTTAAAGTGCTACATTCGAAAAACACTTCGGCCTGCCGGCCGGGATTGAATCGGCGACCTCCCATAAGCCAGGCCAATGCGTTAATCCACTCGGCTATGGCTATGGTATGTGTTGCATGCTGAGTGTTATTTATCGAAAAATAACAAAAATCACTCAGTGTTTACATTCTATTGGGAGTAACTGTACATGTGTTACAGAAATTTTTCCCTAGTATATTAAAAAAGGTCTTGTGTTACCGCATTTTTACCGTTCTCATTATTTATGAAGAATGCATACAGCTGTTATTATTTAATCTATTGTAGTCGTTGTTGCATTTATAGATGTATAAAAAATTCTAAAATATGAATCCATTATTCCAAATGTATTTTCCATTTGTTTGCGCGCATGATTGTGCGACAGTTATATATGGCTTTTCGACGATCCTCCAAGGCTTGCATCTAATGTTATTTTGACAATTTTCCCTATATAATTCTTATTCGATATTTAACCGCCAATTAGCGGAATGTTTTTCCTGTTGCAAAATATAATTTATTATTAATATTTTAATTAAATATAGGCCATGATTGTTTGAAACGATGGACTGCTATAAAGGACTATTACATAAGGCAAACGAGAAAGGGTGGCACTGGTTCTTCCGTGTATATGAAGAAACGAATGGAACGACTCAGTTTCTTGGAAAAGACTTCAAATATCCATAGAGCGTAAGTCATCATATGCATATTACTTTTTATTTATTGAAATATTTATTGGACAGATCTCTCGAAGCATTCGAGGTAGTTCTGAAAAACCTCGAATGATTCGAGAGATCTGTTCATGTATGAGTTAGAGTTTCTTATTCTTCGGTATCATTATATTTACGCAAATCTCATTTATAATGCAGACAATTAGGTAATTAGGTATTAGGCATTAGGTCTAGATTGGGGCCAGCCTTTTCCTGCAGACGGTCAACATAATAGCAGCAAAAACGAAAATGGCTCCAATAAAGCAGCTTTTCATTAAACGCCTCGAATTATGTGGAGCACTTCTGTTGACTCGTCTATTGTCATACACAAAAATCGCTCTTGGACTTACATCACCTGAATACACATTATGGACCGATTCGTTTGTAGTACATTTGTCGCTATATATTCGAAGATATATTTATATATAATATTTAATAATTAAATTGTAAAAACACTGTTAAAAAATATATATTTTTGAAAATAACTATTTTTTTCCAGTTTTTCCTATTTTTTAAAGAGAAATCTGATTTTTCAACTGCAATGCGGAAGCGACAAACATTGACATTTTTTTTAATTTTTTTTTCTGCGACTTTTATGCCTTACCTTTAAACGAAAATTCCAAATTGAAAAATCGACCCACTCTAGTGTACACTCCACAGTCTACGTATTTTCAATATAATACGCTAGATTTTCCTAAAAATCTAATATTTCAAAAATATGGTGTATAAATACATAGGTGTAAATATAACAAAATGTGTATTCTGTATGTTGGTGTGTACTTATACAGAAATCCCAACAGATCGTTCCTGTCCCGTTCTTCATTGTTGATCAAATATTACATTTTTCTGAAGTCTTGTTATAGTTTTTGAAAACTTTATTATAAATAAAAATATTTTTACAAAATATACTAATATAGTATAGTACTATACAATTTGCTACTGGATGAAAAACTCCAGTCTGTACTGATGAGTTCCATGAGGGAACGAAAATTGCGCATTTCTGCAGCATAACGTAAAATCAATTTTAATTTGCTGTCAGGCATTTTCCTAGCAGAAAAGAGCACCAATTTATAGAGTAAATAGTAAAATCAAAACTAAAATTTAAATGTAAACTTAACTAAATTTCCATTATACGTCAATGATAGAAAATTCTGCAATAAATCCAATTTGAAACTTTATATACATGTAAATATAATCATTAAAGTGCACTAAAACCACAAAAATATTACAGAAGAACAAAACAGACAGGGAATGCTCACAAAAAAATATATATGTGGGAAAAATCATTTTAAAATGAATACCAATAACACAGAACACACAAAGTAAAATAAATTATAATAAAATTTCTAATTAATTTTAAAAATATATAAAAAAACATTTTTATCCAGCTGTAGATCACCGTTCACTGGCGTGCGTACATTTAATTCCACTTCAAAATCCAGTTCTCATTGGATCCTGTAATACCTTGTGGGACATAGGGCCAGTGTGCGATGTCGCACACCGGATTCATTGACCATTACGGGTTCACACGACTGGACAGTAGCAAATGCGCATAGTTTTGAAATATCTCTATGCACCGAGATCTATCATGCTATTTATATTCGGAATCGTGAATCATCAACGCCATCATACACTTATTGTTCTATACAGGTTGCGTGTGTAAACGTTATAAACGTTATAAATGTTATGATGCGGTATGGGTCCAATGGGGCTGCCGTTGGTTGGATGTTTTGTGGAGATGTCATAGCTAGCCCGTTGAAGAGTTGAGAGGGTTTGTGAAGGCGGCTATCGTTCAGATTTTTTCAAATCTGAGTGTGTGTGACATTGAAGACTCAATATTATTTTCAATTTTTCATTTATTTAATCTGTCCATAATATATTTTATTTATAATAATTTTAATTCATTAATAATAATAATATATATAATTGTAGTAATAATAATAATATATTTTTTGTGGTTGTTTTTGTTGTTGTTGTTGTGTTGTTGATTCTTCAAATTATGAATATATTGTTTATAATAATTATGTACATTGTACAATTGTATATGTATATATTTTTGTTGTTGTTTGTGTATTATTATGAGTATACATTTATATATATACTACTACACATCCGTCGCACACTCACATTCATGTATTTTTTTCTTTATATATATATATAATTATGTTTAATCATAATAAAGTGTATGTATAATGGTTTAAACATTAATTTTGTTGTTTATTGTTTGGTTTTTAATGTTTTACTCTCTCTCGAGAACGTCATTCGTAAATGCGTCCACGAGCATTTTCCAGAAATATGCAGTTTGTTTTATGTATATATATAAATTATTATTTTTCCAGCAAATTGATTTTCTTTAGAATACTTTTCGAATTGCTTACTTAAACCAAACAAATAATTTTTTCTTTGTATTTGTGTGGTTATGAATGACTTTGTGTTTTGGTGTGCTTATTTTTTATATATGTATATATAATATAATTTGTTCATATACATTACTCATATCTGCCTTATCAGTTATTATAATGATAATTGTTTTAATAATAATGATGTATAACTTTTTTAAATTAATTTTTAATGAATAATAATTGTAGTTTTTGTTCTGCTTACTTACTTTTTTCGTCCTAAATGTGGGCGAAAGATGATTTGGGTGAAATATACGATTTTTTTATGTGTCCTAAAATGCATTTGCATTTATTGTATCTGCGTGCAGGAAGGACAAATTTTCCTTGGTTTAAGATTATGTATCTATAATTCGTTCTTTATATATGTGACCACATAACCCATTAAACTTTCGTAAATGAACATAATGGTTTCAATAATTATTTTAAACACGGAATCAAAAGAATTGTAATTTTTAACATATTTAGTTATTACAAAACACAAATTAGAAAATAAACTCTGATAAATTTAAAAAAAATTATATGAGACGCAAAGTGGATTTTTTTTATTAAATCGTATATGTTAATAGTAATTTTTTGGTTCATATACAATTATACATTTATACTTATTGATTTATTTTTTTAAGTTTTCTGTGTGAGTGTGTGTGTTGTTTTTCTTTTTTATTATATTATTAATAAGAATAATTTTTATACATATACGTTTGTGTGTGTTTTATTAATTGTAGTATATATGTTGAATTATTTTTAAAAGCTTTTATAATAATTTTCTTGTGTTTTGTTGTTGTTGTATTTTAATTAAATATATATTTTTATATATATATAAGTAAAAATTTGTGTGTGGTTATTGCTTGTATTCATTTTTTAGTTTATAATTTTAAAAATATCCTTTTTTCATATTTATAATAATTGGTTTTTTATGTGTATTGGTGTGTCTGTGTGTGTGTGTATTTGTCACTTATTCTTTTTAGTAATCATATGTGTTTTTTCTGCTTTTCGTGCGTGTGCCAGCAGATGCTTAAATAATCACGCACTTTTTTTGTTGGCTGTGTGCCATTCATTTTCTTTGGAAACAGAGAACTGAGAATTTAATAGGAACAAATGAAATTGTGTAAAAGTCATTGTTTGTGTATCTCTGTGTTTGCGTATATTTCTAATTAGATTAAGAAAGAAACAACAGTTCTAAAGTTGTTTCAAAAATATTTACATCTTGATCTGTGTGAAATATCTACAGACAAAAAATACCTTAGAAAACTCATTGGGCAGTTTCCATCTGCAAATGTATATATTTGACCTGGTTGTGTGTGTGTGTGTGTGTGTGTGTTAGTGTCAGTGTATGAAGGAGTGTGTTTTTGGGGTTCTATGTTGTGTCTTCCGCTAAAATGTAGTTATGCATTTTTGTTTTCTCTAGACAGAAATAAATATTTTGTTTTTTTCGTTAAGTTCTGTTTAATATACATAGTTTTAAGGCCCATGACACGGAGATCTGAATAATAACGCTTTTTGTTGTTGTTGTTGTTTACTTGTATTCATTTTCATTAAGTTCATTATAATAATTTATAAGAGAATTCTCAAATTAATTACAATTTATATAATTATACCATATTAAATTGTTTTGTTGTTTTTTTTAGTTAATATTGTCAAATTGTTTGCGGAGTGCCTAAGTATGGTGCACTGCTTGTTTTTTGTTGTTGTTTTTTTGTGGAGAGGGTATTGTGACACGGCAAGCGGCTGTTTTTCAGATTTGGATCGGGGGTGCACGTGACGATTCCATTCCGCAATATTTTCTGGCCCAGATTTATCACCCTCTCACCTAAGAATATATGTATAATGTATATAATATGTTGTTGTTGTTTTTCTGTAGCAGTCCGAAAGAAGTTTTTTCATCTCTTTTCTATATTATTATTAATTTTTAGTTTAATACATTTAGTTATTTATTTAAAAGTTGTTTTTTTTTGTTCAATTTAAAATACACATCGTGTCTATATATATTAGTTATATAGAGGTTATTTTCCACAAATGTGGTATACACATTAAGACCAATTCTACGGGTACACACGCACTTTTGTTTATTATATTGAAATGTGTTGGTGTTATTGTTGTTGTCCATTTATAAATAACACTATAAATGCTATAAATATAGTAAGTTAGTTAATTACAGTAGACGGCAACACTGCACATCGAAAGCTTTTCAGTTGCGTGCGTGTGTCTAAAAAATCATGATATGTAGATAAAGAAAACACACAAAAAATACACTTTACTGATTTTTTAAAAATCGTTTTTTTCTACTTGTACAATACAAACGGAAACGATGAGTCTATATATATATATATACATATGTATATTTATATTCATAATACACCCTATTCAAAATCATATCTCGTACCGCACGTTTTCACGAAAGTAATATTACGGCGTTGACTTTTTTTTCTCTATAGAGCTCTTTAATTGACGCTGAAAATTGATGAGTTCACTTAACTTTTAAAGTATTATATTTCTTGTTTTCCGCTGCAGTCTACATTATTTTTTTATATAATTTTTCTTTGCTTTTCTAGTGCGCGATTTACAAACAGAATTTGCTAAAAACACGCATAAGGGTAGATATTGCTTGAATGTATGTGTGTGTTTTTTTGTATTTTAATTCAGTCCATGCGTGCGACACACGCAAACACAATGACAGTAGATATACGAAAACAAATCAATGTCGTATATGTGTTATCTAAATTTATGGATTAGGAGTTGTCTTATATCCAAAGAAAAGAGAGATTAAGGTGAATCAGTATTTAAGAGAGAATACCGTAGATCTAAAATAAAAAAAAAAACAAAACGCTAAAGCCATTGTCACCATTTTTGCTTTGTCTATTTATTTATTCTATAATTACCCCGCACAGTCAAAACTATTTAAAGTACATCCTCTGTGGCTGGAGATCTACCCTTGCACGGATAACCGACGCCGCCGATACTCGCTGCATTTTTACTACTCTACAATTGTTTCCTAGCTAGCTATTTACTTGTCTTTTTAGTCCTTTCCTGCGCTCTGTGTGGATCTCGCTAATTTGTGGCTGCGATTGGTGTTGTTGTATGGATGCTACATATAAATAAGGTTGATATAGTTTGGTATTGCTTCGTTTAATTGTAAGAAAATTATTTATTTTAAAATGACGTAGGTAATTCGATCGTCTCTGTGGGCTGCTAGCATACTTTTTTTTCTGAGAAGTGAAACCAAGACGAAACCAAAAATCAAAACGGACGATTAACAAAATCAACGTTTATATTTGTGTGTATGTGTTTTTTTAAAGATCCATTTCATTATTATTACTTGTCTTAATTGTGTTTTATATATAATATATGTTTTAACTTTAATGTTGTTCTTCGTGTGTGTGTGTGTGTGTATTTGTTTGTGTATAGGTGTATTTTTTTATTTACAAACCAATACATAATTGTACGTTGTTTTGTTTCATATTATTTTCCATGTTTTTTTTTGTTGTTATTATTCATTATTAATGCATAATATTGAGATAAATATATTTATTTTGTATTTTATATATATTTAAATTGTTTGCGTGTACAGGTTTTAAGCTTCATGAAGCAGCTGAATAGTGTTGTTTTGGTTGGTTGTTTTTGTGTTTGTGAGTGTGTTACATATATTTT
This sequence comes from Bolitophila hybrida, assembly GCA_027564075.1. Taxonomy (NCBI): domain Eukaryota; kingdom Metazoa; phylum Arthropoda; class Insecta; order Diptera; family Mycetophilidae; genus Bolitophila; species Bolitophila hybrida. Next base: position 7,874 of record JANSTU010021529.1, read on the forward strand.
TTAAAGATATTTTGGAAACACCAAGAATTTTGAATATGACACCCACAAAAAACATGAATTTAATTAAGTTTTTCTTGTGGTTTTCATTTGTAAAATTTGACTCAAGAATCGCACAATTGTCCATAAAAGCTTTGCTAAAGCTCTATTTATTGGACAATAACAATGTTTTCAGTGTGTGTCTTATCAAAAATACACGCAGTGTACTTTTATATGTATGTATTTGTGTTTTTAAATGTGTGTATGTGTATAATGGTTTGCTGTCATCATTCTTATTATGTACAAATTCATAACCTACATAATTATGTTTATATTATATATTTAATTTAATATATTTATTGTTATATTGTTTTTTGGATGTTTGAGTGTGTTTGTGTGTGTTTGTATTTTTAGAATTACTATATGTGGCTATATGAAAGTGTCTGAGTATGTGTGTGTGTGTGTGATTGTATATGTTTGTTTGGTATTGTTAAAATATACTTTTCATATTTGATATTCATAGACTTACACATTTAGAAAATTTATTTAATTCATTAGCTTGTTCACAGAGTATAAAACATCCATGACGTCAGTTATGTGTTTTAATTAGGTTACATTTTGCATATTAAAATAAAATTATAAGACAAAATATTTCCTTTTAAGTTTTTTTAATTGTTTTTAAATAAATAGCTTAGGTTTGCTCTGGTGTGTATGTCGTTTAGCTCATGTTACGCGCACGCTTTTTCAAATGTTTTGGAATTAGTATATTATTAATTATTTCTTCTATCTAATGCGTATTTGGGTGCTGAACGTACACACGCAGAGCAGAATACTCCCCCGGCCAGTGCAAATGTACAGTTACTTGGAGAAATCTCATTTTTGTATAAAGTGACGTTTTCTTTAATATGAACACGCATCAAAGTGCATCTTTTTCAATGACGTGTTTTTATGATCACTTTTCCTATATAATGATTTTCATCCCTGTGAAAAAGAATATATTTAATACTTTGAACATTTTACAATTTGGTCTATTTTATCATGAATACTTTAATATGCGATAGTGTGTGTGTGTGTGTATATATGTGAATGTGAATGTGTTTGTATTATGTATATGTCTTCAAATGGTTTGACTGTATTTTATAATTTTCAATATTTTTTGTTTGTATTGATGAGGATGCAACATCCTGCTGCTTAATAAGAGATACCCTGTTATTTTTATAAAATATTTTCGTATGCATGTTTTGTGTGAGTATATGAATGTGTTGTGTATGTATATATGAATGTTTGTGGGTGTATGTGTGTGTTGAACGATACAAACATAGTAGAATCAATGAGTTGATGGATACAACAAAACCTTATTGTTTGATCATGTGTTTTTAATATAAACAACAACAAAATATTCAAAAAAAAAACTTAATCAGGGGATAAAACTACGACAATATAGAAAAATAGAAATTATTCCAATTACGTTGAACTATAGATATAAATCAAATGTAAAATGCTAAATAAAAACGTATGTACAAAATGTGTTTTTATTTAAATATGTTTTTGAAGAGGCACACCTTTCGTTTGGTGACAAAACGTAATATAATTTTAATTTTTTTTTTGAGAAATCCAATTTTTTTGTGAAAATTGACCGGCAATTTTTACTTTTTTTTTAATGTAACGAAAACTTTTTGCTGCTTGTTAATATAATTTAAAATGCTCATAACAATTAAAGAACGAATCGGTGTAATTACATGATTTGTTTGTTCGTTTGTTTAAATATATATAATATTTTATATATATATAGTATTGTTTATGTATGTATTTATGTATGTGTGCATGGGTAAAGAGGATATATTAATTCACATATTTTGTATTTATAGAATAATTTTGGTTTTATATTATATTTTTTGCTGTGGTTGTTTTTTTTATTTATATTGTGTGCTTTACAATTAGTTATTAAGTTATTTTGTTGTTCTTCTTGTTTACTGTTCTTTTATTGAATTTAATTATTTATTTATGTATATATATATGTATATATACGTCGAATGCCGGTTTTATCTGCACGCAATGTAAATCGGTATTAGTTCAGCTCTGTGGGGCATCGTCATCGTCTTCTTCTTGTGGTTGGTGGTGGTGTTGTAGGTTGTGTGTGAATAGTATAGTATTTTAGACACGACATTATTGCATTATAAAAATAACAATTGTCTGTATGTGTATTTGAATAATGTGGATGGTGAGGTGGAGGTGGTGCACTGTTGCACACAGTATAATGTCTTAGTAATTGTACAACTTGGAATATTGATAAACATGGTCTAGACTGGGACTATAATTGTTGTAGCTATTGTTGTTTAGTAATAAATTGATATATTCACTGTGTGTAAGGGTGCCGGTTGTGTGGATGTTGGGATTGGGGATGCTTGTGCATCCACCATTGCCGAGCCAAACTAATTGGTTTACATTACCCGCACTAATTCAATGGTAGCCATTGGTAAACGCTGCCGGAATTAGGGGTCCCTGCAAATGAAATAAGATTGATTTATTATTAATTAATTTATTAGAAAATATGTTTTTAATCGGATGTTATAGTATAATATTGGTAAATTATTATTTTTTTTAAATTTACGATTAATAAAAAATGTAAGCTTTTTGGTATGCACGTAATATTTGAAGATGTTATACTGAGACTTTATATATAAATGTAATACTTTTTATAAACAACAACACAAAACAGCACATAAGCATGACCTTTTGTATGTATCTGTAATTGTCAATGAATTCGGTGAGCGGCATTGTACACTGGCCCTATGTCCCTATGTCCAAGGGAATAAGAGAATAGAACCGAGTGCTCAAGGTCGCTTTATGAACTTACGTAGCCTTGTTGCGAAACCCTACCTCTGTGTCTTTGTTTTAAAATAACGGTATAGAAGGTACTAGAATAATCAACACAAAGGATTATTTTGGTTATATTCTGTTAGAGAGTCGTTGTAACTTACTCATAGTAGAAGAAGGTCGGAAAGTTTAAAATGCACTGCTGAGTGCGCAATTCGAAGCCTATGAGGAAGAATAATTGGCGAGGACTTTATATTATTTGTAACTTCCTTGAATTTCTAGTTTTTTCACATTTGCGGGAAGTCTAATTTAAAAAGTAATGAACTGATCATTATGCAAATTGAAAGTATGATTATTTATAAAATTAAGATGATATATTATTTTTAAACGTGCTTTTTGCATAATTAGTGAACAACTGTTTTTTTTTTTAATTTACATTATTTAACTGCATTTAGGTTCATATTCTTATATAATAAGTTAATAATGTAAAACCTTTTTGATTTCATATTCCAAAAAACAACAAAAGTAGCTTGACATCGATATATTGATTCTAATTATTTCCTCTCACTTCAATAAAATTAGCGAAAATGAATTTTCTTTCTTAAATTATATATTCGAAGATATGATAAACATATTTATAATTTAAAACTTAAACTGTTTTCCTTTTTTTAATTACACGAAGTTTCAGTTTTTTCAAAGTTTGGATAAACAGTCTGAAAATTCAGTGTGAGAATTTATAGATTATTGTCAAAAGTATTTTCACTTAGTGATAAAAAAATAATAACAAGAGCGGAAAAAGTGTCAAAATATCAAAATTCAATCTGCCTCAACGTCTCTCAGGTCGACGAGCGACTTTGTGATCAGTGGAGATCAGGTCTGAGCCGTAAGAGAAGGTCCACATCAATTTAAAAACTGTTCGGACGGATAAAGTGGAGGAGGAGCTTGATCTAAAAGGCCAATTATTTATATAGCATGGTTAGCATTAAACAATTATGTGAAAAAAAATTTTCCTAAAATTTTAATTGTTGTTATTCTAAAACTGTATGCACAAGTTTGCGAAAAATAAATATATTGAATAAACGTTTGCATATTCGGCCGTCGGCCCATTAAAAAAGCGCCACCTTCGGACAAATACTACACAAACGCTATTTTATGATGAATTTACAGGAACATTTTTTTTTTACTTGGAACTATCAGTTAAATTATAAAACCTGTTTTACAGAATGTCGATTCTCTTTGTAATATGTAATTAAAATAGCAACTGAGGCACAATTTGATATCCTTTTTCTAATAAAAAATGTTAAATAGCCTGAGTACCTGACAAGACGGAAGCACTTGATTACCGGTATGAAAAACAGGATCCATTATCATTAAATATCAAAAAAACTGAAAAAAACTTTATCGCTTCTTATACGGTTCATCAGTCCTTAAAGAGCAATTTCGGACAAATGGACAAATTTATATTATGGAAGGTCGACAATTAAAATATTAAAAGAAGTAAAACATATAATCATTTGGACTTAGTTTTTATTTACTTTAGTTAAGGGAATACAAGTATAAAAACTATAAGCCTTTCATACCTTGTAAGTTAAAAAATAAACAGTACCGTTTGGCAAACCGCTGACTCAATATATATTTATGAATATATACGAACTTGAGCCTTACCACCTCGTCGTCCATTCGCCTGCCACATGCGGTACGCCTGCTCAGGGTGTGAGACAATAAGGGTACACCTACGGGCGGGGAGGTGTTGGATACATCGTGGCCTCAGCTCAGTCAGCATTTTGAGCGCGATGGTGTGCGGCTAGGCCAACCGCGTACAACGCATTTCGCAGACGTAATTACACGTTGCTCTCTCGCTTGGAAAACCATTCAGCCCGAAATAAGCTGAGCTGCGCTCTGCCCGCTATACATGGCTCGCACATATGCTGGCGTGACATGCAAAGCTCGCCGCACACACACGAGCACACATTGATTTAGTACTGTGGTCCTCCAAATAATATGATATTTATGTCAGTCAGCACAAATTGTTGTATACATAAACTGTGTGAACGGCGTGTCCATCGTCCAACGCTTGGCCCATTCGGTGCATTTGTGTCGATGGGTTAATACACATTATTATGATTTGTGCGCATAAATGGCGATGTTTTTTTCTGTTTCGTCGCCATTGCCTGGGAATATTTGAATATATCCTAAAGCCTACCGCAGATTCCGCCACGCCGGTTGTCTCACCGTGCCCACACCACCGCATAAAGCCACAACAACTGCGATGGTCGCCACAAATAGGAAAACATAGAATATCCCTTGACTTCTAATGTCGTTCTGCCGTGTTGTTTATTGCAGTAATTTATTTTATATAGGCTAAGCTCGTCTGAATTACAGAATTATAGTCGTTGTATAATATGTAGTAGTTTTAGTAGAGTATATATAGAGTATTTGCACAGGAATTGCAAAGCATTTTAGGTCGGTACCACTACGTATTTGCGCGCGGTTTCAATCAAGTGAATTGTGACTGTGCGCGCGTGGAAATTTGTATTAATGGATTTTCCACAAACACGTCATACAAACATATAACTATTATATATAGGACAGCGAGTATATATATATATATTGTTTTGTATGAATTCACATTTATAGAACAATCACTGTGCAGTTTGTGCAAGCACATAATCAACGAGTGCGGCCGTTTTAATTTAAGCGATTGTTTAAATGCAGTCAATGTATGCTATCATACACATACACACGATGAAAGTATAT
>JANSTU010021540.1:0-13420 GCA_027564075.1 Bolitophila hybrida
CAAAAACGAAATTTTTACTAGTAAAAATCCAAAAACGAAATTTTTACTAGTAAAAATCCAAAAACGAAATTTTTACTTTTTTTTTTCGTTTAGTCAAAATAACTGTTATTCTCTATAATTTAATTTTCTATAGAAACATTGTCAATTACAATTTGTGAGTAATTTAAATTGAAATAAATATCTTTTTTGGCATCACATATTGATAATAATCACTGGGTACTAAAAACTAGATAATCAAGAAATGTAATGACGCACCATAGCTCATTAGCCCTCTTTTATTGCCTCCATTTCATAGAATTTATGCATAATCTTCTGTCTGGCATATTATATAATATTCAGAATTCACGCTGAAGCTCTTCTCGCAATAAAGCGCAATAATTGCATAACAACAACTCGGCGCTCACTTTGGCTCTCTGCACGCGCTCGACATTCTTTATTTTGCAAAACAAAAAAATGGCATCAAAACAAGAAAAACCAACAAAAAAAAAAGATTTGTTTCACAGCATGCGCGATTCCAATTCTTAAGAAAAGCGCAGCACGAACAAAAAAAAAAAATCAAAGAAAGTGCGCAATTCTTTGCCGCGGGTCAAATACACAATTATGAATCTCTTGTAAAACACAAACTGGCAGGCAAGCTTATGGAGAGAGAATGAGGTAATTGTACTCTGATGTGACCTTTTGCAGTGAAATGAACTCGGCAAATGCACTCAAAGTACTATTGCTTTTAATTATGTAATTAAAAATAACCGCTGTGTGCTCTGTGTTAAAGGTTTTTGAGATAAGTTCAACACAAGAGGCGCATATAAGCGCAGACGGGTTATTGTGATAGCGCCAAGAAAATGGTTCTAATTAATGAATTGAAATGGCAATTATGTGTTAGAATTTCATTTTTACTGTAATAATTAATTTATTCTCAAAATCACTGTGCTGTCTTCTGTCCCGTACTATAAACAACCTAATTAAAATGCGGTTCCATAAATTTAATTACATATATCCCGGAAAGAGATTATACAGAACGCATCGCTCATCTGCAAAACTTTTTAATGGGAAAACACGTTCTACTTATAATGTAAACACCATACTCCTATGCGCGCATATAAATCAGGATCACCTCTTCCCGCAATTTGGCTAACGTTACCCACCCGCATCTCATTCTCCTGCGAAATCCGGCTAGCGCATTATAAATAATGTCGTGATGGGATTACGTATATTATGTAAATATGTATTTACCTAGCACCACCATATATAGCATCAGGAAGTATTTCTTAACCGCAAGAATACACCGACAAAATGTGTTTGTTGTTGTAAATTTCTTAAAGCTAAAGCGCTTGTGTTTTTTTTGTATTTTCTTCTTGAGGCGCATATTTTAAATACTCTCTAGCAAGGGGAGATTTTTGTCTAGTGTAATGGAAAAACAAAGAAAGAATGAAACTAATTTATGATAAACAGTACACGCAGTGATATATACATAAATTATAAAATTGGATGCGGTGCGACGGTATATTATCATAGTCTCTTTGTGTAAGGCAAAACTGACAGATTTTTAATTAAGTCGAAAATGCCGCGTGCAGCTTTCTTTTTTTTAATATGCTTTGTGGCAGCGATTGTATTTATGTAATGTTAATTAGTGTGTCCATAAATTTGGCGCTGAAATAGAGAGCGGGAGGGAAGATTTGCTCGATGTGCCAATTAAGGGATAAATATTCTCTCATTGGATCCTGTAATTCCTTGTGGGACATAGGGCCACCGGATTCATTGACCATTACGGGTTCACACGTGTGGTAAGGTCATGCTAATGTGCTGTTTGTGCTGTGCTACTCCTATTGGAGCTACTGTGCTCTATCACTAACTACACATTTCCGATGGTTAGGAGTCTTAATTTGCCCTGACGCGACTCTAACAACTTTACAGGGCAAATGCCCATATTTTTGAGATATCTCCATGCACCGAGATCTATCTTGCTATTTATATTCGGAATCGTGAATCATCAACGCCTCCATACACTTATTGTTCTATATAGGGTGCGTGTGTATATGTTAATTGTTGGCATTAATGTTCCGTTATTCCAAATCAATAACCTATTTCAGAAATAGCAAGAGGAACCTACTGAGACATTGAACAGGCAACCTCCCATAAGCCGGGCCAACGCGTTAACCCACTCGGCTATGGCTATGGTTAAATATTGGTGTTGGGTATTTCATTTCGAGGACACTCAACATGCGGTCACTTTTGACTTTTCAGATAACATTTTTAGTTGTGTAGAATGTGTAATTGGCCGTATAATGGTTGTAAAATGGTCATTGATACGACCATATTAGGCCATATGAAAATCAAAAAGTAAGACTGGCGTAATAAATTATATGTATAATTCAAAACAATTCACCATATATATTTTACGCCAGGCTGTTTAATAAACGACTCATAAACTGCCTAAATCGGCGTTAAGTCATAATAATCTCGTTTTAAATGTTTTTAAACTTCTTTTTTTTTTAATTTCATAGATAGTTAGCATTTATTGGTATGTTCACATCACGGACTTTTATCCCCTCGGTGGTAAACATGATATTTCATATGATGGACTATAAATTCGCTGCGCATCGTAAGAAATACGAAATACGATAATATTTATTATAATAAATATTCGTATGGCCTAATTAAATGGGCATAATTTCCTAAAATTGAAAAACTCAAGTTGTTAATACGTCTAAATGAAATTCTACGCAGTTAAATGCTTTTTATCATAAATAAAATTTTAAAAAATGCTGAACATCGAAAATCCACAAAACACGTACGCTGTGGATATCGCCTCTGGGGGATTAGTGCGTGTGTGGCATGACCGCAGATAAGGGATTATCCTCGATGCTAATAAGCACCATTGTTTTAGGGTGACTAATTGCTCTTTGTATTCGTTTGTACCGGGTCCGATGCACTTGACTTTACGATAACCACGCGCGATGGGGTCCAGCGGTTTTGTCATAAATATATAGACTTAACGCACTGGAAGCCCCGAGTCGAGTCATACGGGGGCGTTTATGCACATGAACATACCGCAATTCATTATAGAATGCGGAAATTGCGATTTTCTGTAGAGATAAAAGCCAGGAAAACACCTTCGAGTGATTTATATGCATTCGGTGTTTACCCTTTGCCTCGTGGCAGCATGGTTCAATACTGGACATTGCAAAATTACCAAAAGCCAAGAGCGTTGCTTTCCCAACACACGAAATGCTGTTGTTTTTTAAATTCCCAAAAATTTCCCAATGACTCTTATCTAATCGTAATTATCGAGTTGATAATTTACGTTGTGTTTGTGTGCATATAAAATATATTGTTGGATATATTTACAGTTATATACGATGGTCACAGATAAGATAAGCAGAAATGTAGTGTAAGGTGAAGAATATATACAATCTTATCATTTGGTGCAAAATGTAAATAAACAGGTGAATATCGCAAGCAATGTATTTTTGGAATATATCACATAAAGTCGAATAAAATGTATTTGTTTCCATGGAACGATAATAATAATAAAGGTTCATAAAATGGTCTATTATTTTCGGGAAATTTACTAATTGAATCGACTGACGTTTCAGTTTGGTGAAATAGGAGCTCAATTCAATCCAATATCATAGTTTTTTATTAGAAACATTTTCAGAAAATTGCGTCGAGTATTATTATCTAAAATTTGTCGAAATTCGTAATATTCATAATAAAAAAAGTCATAAAAACCAAACCCGCCGGAACGCATATAAAATATATTCAAATGGAATTCATATGCAAAGCACGCGTTTAACACGAAAGAATCGCTCAACAATTTAATAATAAAAGAATGTGCGTACAAAAAGCAAGGCACATGTCTTCGAAAACACAGCGTTTAGCATACATACATACGTACATTCGGCACCAGATGTCGTGTATAAACACAACGACCGCGTCAGAGTACTGGAAAGTTCCTTATGCGCATCACAAATATAACAAAATATGCAAATTATTCAAATAAACCATAATGCATACAAATAATGAATAATTGAAAATAAAAAAAAATATTAAAAATATTATTTATATATTTTTAATTGAATTTGTTTGTTGTTTTTTTTTTAACATTTGCACTTTAACAGAATATAAATCCAGCGCACAAAAAACAATTGGATTATATATTCATTTATAAATATAGATTTTTTTGTTTGTTTGTGTTAAAAGTGACGAGATATTGCAAATCTATATATTTAAATATATGTATGTTATAATATAGGATTTGAATGCAGATTCAGTGTTTTGTGATTAAATTGGGTCACTTTGACTGCGCCATCAGTGTGGCTCACCACGCGCTTGATTGGACACCGAAAAGGCATGCAATGTCCACATGCATTAATTCTGCAGCTCGTATATTTTTAATTGAATTGTTTTTTGATTGTGCATTTTTGACGAACACAATTAATTGTATAATTGAATTTGCTCTCGGATATTTTGTGGAATCACAGAAAAGAACAAATACCTTTACCTTCGACATGTGTATGTTTTGCAAATACGCAGTTTTCTACCTTCAGATGTATATATCTCGCCGTGAATGTGATGCGGGAACGGGGCTGGGGGACGGGGTACGGACTCTACGAGTGCTTTTGCATATAAATTATGTTTCGCTCAACAGAACGTGCAAAACGCGTCTAACATTTTAACGCCACGTTCATATGTAATATTATACAAATTGTGATGCTTGGAAGTGTCATATATATGCATATATGGAAATGATAAATTGCTACCAGCGCTGGTGAGCAATAATTCTGACTGAGATTTATAGGGAACGCAGCGTAGGGATGGTGTTTACAATTCTATATAATATTTGCTGCGTTTACAATGTGAGTGAGTTCTTAAATGTTGTTCGTGAGACATATTTTGCTATTTTTATATATTTTATTACCGCGCATGCACTGGAAAATTTAAGAAATTTATATAAAATAGTGTCAAAAAAGTCTTACGGTATTTTCGCTAGGTGTCGTTGCAAGCGCGTAGTTCTGGTTGTATTTATCGCATCGGGTCATGCTATAGCTTGTTGGAAAGGTTTTAACGCGTTTGACAGTTTGGTTTAGTCGTTCGTGAGTTAAAGCGTCGCAAACATGAAGCAAAATAAAGAGACAACGCTCAATTCGGACCTGTACTGCCAACAAGGCAGCTTTCATGCAGAAGAGACCATCTTTGATCAACATAGGCCGAATTGTCTTCCATCAGGACAACGCCAGGCGACACACATCTTTGGTGACGCGCCAGCAGCTCCGGGAGCTCGGATGGGAGTTTTTTTTTGCATCCACCGTATAGCTCGGATATCTCACCAAGTGATAACCACCTGTTTCCACAAAAGATGCCTGTGAAAATTGGCTCTCCGAGTTTTTTGCCAATAGGGAAGCGTTGGGAACTAAATCCGATGATTGTAACCAATTTTATGAATAATTGAAAATTGAATAAAAATACCGCAGGACTTTATGACACACATTATAACGCAAAAAGAAATACATCTAATCGCGATGTATCCCGCATCTACAAAATTAGATATTTACATAGATTAACCAGATGATTTCCATTAACACTTTAATGCTTGTCCGCACACCAGTCGAAGAATTACATGATTAAGCCCTTTTTCAATGCATCACAGCCATCCGTCATATTTTGCGGGTACGGACATTTTATGCAGTTAATTGAATGCAAATGCACTCTTTGTTATTGTTGACTTTGTGCACGTATATTTCGAATGAAGAGTGATCCATCAAAAGTGCGCTTACAAACTGCATATTATAATATATTATAATAATAACGTTGATTTGGGAAATTTAAGATTTCATGATATTCAGCTATTTTATTTTTTTTGTCTGATTTACAATCTGTGCTGTAAAGGCAATACATCAAGCAGACGACGTCCGCGTCGCGTCGCGTCGTGTGTTCGGAGGGCTTAAATTGAACTCTGACATGCATGCGGACGTGTGGTGTCAATGATGGATTGGATTTTACGGTGTATAATGCCGACGACAGAAGGAACATTCGGTTTCCATTGGTGTGTATTTTAATAATGTTGCTGTAATTTGGTTAAATTTTAAGCAAAGAGACAACATGTTTATAATGACGGATGAATGCAATGAACGATGAGAAAATTATTATAAAAAACATGGGAAATTAAAAAAAAAGAGTATCTCAAAAAAAACAAAATAAAAGAAAAATAAACGAAATAAGTAGAAATTCTATTGAACAAAGCTAAATTAAAAAAATAGATTTTATAGAAACATCGAAATTCTAGAAAAAACACGAATTTTAAAGATTAAAAAAATAAAAGATGCTAAAATGATTGGAAAATTAAATATTCTGAAGAAAAATAAGTTACAAGTTACAATCTACAAAATCGAAATGAAATTATATAAAAAAAATCAAAATTTTATATTAAAAACTTATAGTTTAATTTAATTGGTATAATTTGAAAAAAAAAACTACTGAAAGAACGTACGGAAAATTCATTCTTAAAGAACTTTCAAGTTCATTAAAAGTAGCTGAAGTTCTTTTAAGGTTCGTAGTTTTAGTTGTATTCATCGCATCATTGTTGGTCTTAACGCGCTTGACAGTTGTTTTTGTTGTTTGGTTTAGTCGTTCGTGAGTTATAGCGTCGCAATCATGGAGCAAAATTAAGAGAAAATCCGACATATTTTAGTACTACTACGACAAAGCAAAAAATGCATCTCAAGCAGCCAATAAAATTTGTGCAGTTTATGGACCCGATACAGTTTCCATTTCCACCGCACATCGACGAAAATCGACCCGTTTCTGAAGCGGATGGTGACTGGCGATGAAAAGTGGGTCACTTACGACAACATGAAGCGCAAACGGTCGTTATTTGTATATTTTTAAATAGTTTTGCCATTCATAAGAATAACAAACAATTTACCATCAAACAGATATAACAATACCATTTTTTCTGATAAAATAATAATAAAAAAAACGGTTTGAACGAAAGTAAGCTAAAATTATGTAAGTCGATGCCGTTTTTTGCAGTATTCAAAAAAGAGTTTTCTATTTAAACTTCTATAACTAAAGAACAGTCTCCTAAAATAGGAATACTGGCTCAAAAAATACAAAAAAATAAACTCATCCTCGCCAATTCAGATTTTTGATTATATATTTAATTACATAAATCTTTCTTTAAAAAATGCCTTCAGTGAGTAAAGACACATATTGAAGTTTTTAAATAAAATACCGCCTGCCACTATGCAATTCTCACAGCACGCCTACCACTATACACTTACTAGCGTAAAAGGTGTATTTTTCCGTTTTTACCGTTATTTTTGCTCTTCTGGATAAATAAATATTATAAATTAAATATTTAAAAAAAATCAATGTGACTGGTAATATTTGCATATTACTAAATAAATACCATTTTGTCTGATAAATAAATAATAAAAAATATCGGTAAAATGGTTTTGCATTATTTTACCGCTATTTTTTTTTTGTATTTTTATTTTAGTAATTTATTAAATAACATGTTTTTGTTTCTAGTTTTTGAGTTTTTAAAGAACATTTCTCTTTTTTAGATTCTGTAAGCAGGTTTTCACAGGTAATTGTTCAAAATTCTTCGTTTTTATCGATTTTTTTTTTAAAGTTTGGATTACAATGTTTCTATTTTTATTTCATTCAATAATTATTTGTATTTGTTTAAAAAATATTTTTATTTATATTTTTAATTTTAGTTTTTTTAGTTGTTAACATATCACAAAATATTCAAAATTGTTTTTTTTATTTCTTTATTACACTGCTCACTTTTCCTAAATTGACAAATTTGAAAAAAAAAACTGTAAAATTCGATTTTTTTATAAAATAAATAAATGCATCATAGTATATTAAATATTTGGCAGGTATATTTGTTATAGGTATGTTATGTTATATGTTATTTTAAAATCTTATAGTTATTTTTTTTCTTATTAAAATAGATTTTTTAAAGTTATTGTAGTAAAAAATAATTTTTTTTTTCAGTAAACCATAATTTTTAAAATTACCTTTTATTCTTTTTTTAATTAAACTTATTTTTTAAAACTTTCTAAAAATATCTTCGGATAATTTTTAAAATTACCTGTTTATACTTTTTTTAATAAAATGTAAAAAAATAATAATAAAAATCAAAAAATGGCAGTTTTTCCTTTTTTTTTTTCAAAAATTCTGATTTTTCAATTGCAAATTGAAAAATCGACCCACTCTAATGTGCGTGTTGATGGACCGACACGGATTTCTAATATATGCGCAAAGACACTAGAGTTGCGCCAATTAAGGTAATATATCTTTCCGGTATTGATCTCTGTGGTGCTAATAGAAGGCGTTATATCTGGAATGCAGTGTACCATGACTAGCGTGCATTGTTAGGACGGACTCAACAATCGTGGAAGCTTGGCTGCGTCACTCACGATTCAATGTATTTGTGGCAAATCGTACGCAAAATTACCTTTCTTAAAGTTAACATTCTAATTCTTATATATAGTCAAAAAATAACTATTAAAAAAATACTATAAAGTCAATAAAATTACAATTTAGTTAAAAATAATTACTATTACTATTGTTCACCCACGGTGTCAATCCAAGTAACAAGACCTTGTTGATTTAACTTGACTTCATTAAATACATTTTCAGAGAATTTGCCATTCGGACTATGATCGCGCCATTTTTTGCCACTGATGATTGCTGGCATCAAACCCGATCGTTTTGTATATTGTCAAAATTACTATTTAGTCATTAAAAATTAAATATATTTTTTTTTAAATAATTAACTTTCATCCAGTAAAAAAGACCAAAATTACGTAGAATCCAAAACAAAATACTATTTAGTATATAAAATGACAAAATACGTACTGATGACTCATGTATTATATGATCGAAATTTTCACACAGACATTTCCTTTCAAATCAAATGAATTCCGTACAGTCTCTGGAAAACATCTTAATTCACACTCCCCTAATGTATAGACAATGACTAATCTATACGCACACACACACACACGCATACATACAAACAAAACAATTATAATATACATTATATCGACTTCCTTTGTGTATGCCTGTGTGAATGTCTTTATTGTCCATTTCAGTAAGACATAACCCATCCGCAGATTCTGTTTATTATATTCTGAGGCCGGTAGAGCGGCTTTCTAAATTTGATTACTTTGTATATATATATATATTTTATATAGTTTGTATATGTGTATGTTTGTCGCAAAGTGGACATGACGGAGCAGAGGCGAGGCGACGATGCGACGATAAGATGTCAACTCAATAAAATCGTGCCACCCTTAAATCCGACTTGCGTGCACAGCGTTTATAGTATTTACGTTACGCGCATGACCATATAGAAAATATCGTATTAGTTTAAAGGGCAATATTATAGTAAAGTTTTCGCAAGGGATTAGGACCAATACATCACAATCACACAAATACAAAATATATATTATGTATTTATATAGGAAAGTTTACGCATTCAGTTGATTAAAATGTGCGGAAAGTTTTATATGTTATGTTATTGTGATGATTTTGTGCGGGGGTGGTTTTGTAAGAATGTTAGGCATGACTGCATTCGGATTTTTATATATATTTATATTTAGAGTATGCTATATGTTCGTAATAGAGGATTAGAGAATCATAAAGTTACGATATGTAAGATACACGCACACATACACAATACGGTCAGTCTGTGGAATAATATATAAAAGACCACTCTAAAGTGAAAATTCTTTGTTACCAAGTCAATTTTACAGTGTAAAACTAAGTGAAGTCCACTTTTTGTGAATGATTTTTCTTAGCGTTTATATAAGTGTCTACATTAATGGTAAAAAATTGCCTTTTTTTGACCATCGGTAAGCAAATGAATATCGACAATGTGAAATCAGCGTTGATGAATTTGGCACCATCGTCGGGCAAACGGCATTTTTTGGACGTCCGGCTCGAAAATCACATAATAATGGCAAGCATTTAAGGATCTCAATCGCAGTGTTTAGTTTAGTTGATACAGGATTGATCGAATGGCATCGGAAGATGGATAACATCGTATTTGGTGGTTTGTGGTGCAGAAAGCTTGATGAGCGCGTTGTAAGATGTCTGATGTCGAATTCGACAAAAAGATATAGCAGTTCATCATACGGCATATTTTATAAACCGATCAGTAAATCGTTCCGACGTCGTCAGAAGTTTGTCTGACATAAAAACAGATTGGACGACATTCAAACAATTCGGAAACCTAGTTATTGTACAAATACCAAAATAGGAACGCAAAAAGAGGGATGTTAAGGCGATTCAAATGAAGTTTTGTGGGTATTCCAATACTCAAAACGAATTTCGTTTCTTCGACTCATCGAGCAACAAGACCATCATCAATCGAAATGCAACATTCTTGACACCGAGATCTGCACAAATTGGTTCAACTTCACTTTGTTGTTGATTATAGTGATGATGGTTTCAGTTGGGGCTAATACGACAGCCATAAACCGGAGTTGAGTAGCCACCACCATGAATACTTCAACTGGCGATTTTGAGGAAGATGACTACGAGGATGCAGTCAACTATCCAGATTTTCAGCCCTCGATGACGGAAAATGTCGAGTTAAGTCGTTCGACGAGGTTAAGCCGTCTCGTTGTCAGAGACATCATACTTCGCACGTTATCCGTTGAGTTGTGATGATGCAAACAATTCCCACGATGTGATTCAATGGATTTCTGATATTCATTTGAAGTTATTGGCACTTGGACATTGGTTGTTTTACCACCTGATAGAAAACCTATTAAGGTGACTAACTTTGAATTTTCAAAGTATAACTATCTGAGAATAGGTCCTTCAAATCAATTCAAGTCGATTCTAACAAATTTGACTGATATAGGAGCCTTGAAAGAGAAGCCTTTTGTGGTTGAGAGAAAGAGAGACAGCGATTATCGTAAACATTGCAGTTGGACTGTTCAACGAATGATCCAAATCACTTTTATTGTTCTTAAACGTCACTGCCATCGGCTCACAATGCTCACAGATATGTGAAAAAAGCGACGAAGCCCGGATTGCAGTGGCAGAGAGGCGCGCGGCGAATTATAAAGGCTATAACTGTGGAAGAGCTGCTAAATTAATGACTTCATATGTAAGTTTAAGAATAAAGTTTTCTTCATGTAAACTTAAGTTGAAACATTGAACTCGTTTTTCTCGAAATGGCATTTTTGAAATTGGTGACCCAAATTGGTGTTTTATAATTATTTTTTTTTTTGTAAAATCCTATTTTTAAATTCACCTTTTTTTTAAATCCTTCGATGAAATACTATTGTTATTTAACTAAATACATTTTTTGTTTCAGATAATCCAGTTCGCCACAATTTTGGTCACCGCAAAATGCAAAAATTAAATACCCAATTTTTTACGGCCAATTGTTTAATGAAAATGGTCTATTTTTTGCGCTGCAAGTTGAAGTTACCCCTCAAGACAATGTGGATTTTTAGACGAAAGCATTCTCGAATCCTATTCTCTCCTGTCGTTCGATATGAATCAATTCGTTTGTTGTTAGCTCTGGCCGCCCAAAGTGGAATACAAATAGATCAAATGGACGCCGTCAAAGCGTACATGCAGGGCACATTGGATTAGAACATTTATACATCTCAACCATATTGTCGCTATTTACGTCGACGATTTTTTGGTGTTTTGAAAAAACGCCACTGGTCGCACACTTTCCATGCGGAAGATTTGCGAAGAGGTGGAATATGACGATTGAATATGAAGAGAACATTATGAAATTTGGAAATACGACAAAGAGGTGCTAAAACGTTATGAAATTGGAGTATCTTGCGATATTTCTTCGGGGTCGGACGGACCTACGGTTAACGAACCTTATCGTGAGGCTGTTGGATCATTACTTTATCTGGTACAGGGAACAAGACCTGATCTAGACTTCGCGATGAGTCGTTTTAATGACAAATACAACGCATCGTATTGGACTGGAGTTCATAATAATGATAATAATCGGTTACGTTAACGCAGATTGGGCTGATACTCTGGCTACGTTTTGAAGTTGGTGCCATATTTATCTGTGTCTGAATCGAGCACCGAAGCGGAAAATGTCGCAACGGCACATGCAGCGAATGGCTGATTCGGGTTATCCGCCAATTAAACAACATCATCATTCATTGCGATAACGAAAGCACCATGGTAATGGATAGGCGAGAGGGATTTAACGCAGGGACTAGAGTGTGTCGTTTTTTTAAATTTGCAATTTTCGTTTACGGATAGGGCCAAAGTTGCAGAATAAAATTAAAAAATGGCTTTTTTATGTTTGTAGCCAAACAAAGAAACAGCGTAAAATTATTTTAAAATCTTAAAATTATTATTTTTCTTATTAAATTCAATTTAAAAAATAAAATAAAACATTAAAATAATAAAAAAAACTTTTCAAAAAATCCTTTTTTTTTATTAAAATTAAATTTCCTACAACTTTTTAGAACATTCAAATTCAAAATATATCTTTCCGTTTTTTTTCAAAACGTTTTTGAATTTTTTGTTTTGCAATTTTTGGACAAACCGTTTCATTAGCGTCGCACCCTACTTGGCACATCGACGATAGTCACCGTTTTTCTAGTCAACATATGTAATCAGCGGACTAAAATTACATTGATTGTACGTCCCATCGGCGCCGGTCCCATTTCGCTTTAAGTGGTTCGTCAACAACTATGCAGAACAAGCCGCCGACATTTTATCGGAGAAGTCCTCAATCAATTGCCGCTAGATTAGCAAGGAAAGTGGCTAACGATGAGAAGAAAAAGGCAGGATCTGCGGCATATGTACAGTCGCCTAAAACTGGCACAATGGAAATGAGGGAGGCCACTAAACAAGGTAAGAACTTGCGTGGTTGCCAAAAACAACCTAAACGCATTCTTTTTATCTAATTTTAGCTGTTGTGACATTTCAGCAAAAAAATATCACACTTCATCAACGGAGGAAGACAAGAGATAGTGATAGCATCCGAATATCTTACATACGATTCCCTACTGCCACCACCATCCGAGGAACTAGCAGCCTTGGTCACATAATCTGAGCAGTCCAATTTGCAGTTTCTTGTATCAGTAAACTTCAAGAATATTTATCAAGAACCAACCTAATGGTTCTAAACGTAAGGAACAAACCTACTTTCGTAACAAAAGTATAGAAAGAGGTCATTGACCTCACCCTAGCTACAAGCCCACATGCCAATTCTATCACAGATTGGCGTGTTTCGGCGTTAATTTCGATGTCTGATCACAGAATCATCGAATTCAACTTACACTCAGAAATCATTACCAACTGTCCTCTTTTAAACCTGTAGCGTGTGAGATAAACATTTATTAATTCACCTGATCACTCACCCATAGTTTTTCTGTTTTCATTATTTATTTATTGTAATTAT
>JANSTU010021551.1:0-13418 GCA_027564075.1 Bolitophila hybrida
CGTATTATCCACTAGAGTAAACGTGGTGCGAAACCGATCCATGGTTAATCGAATTAGTGACTCTGATGGACGATTATTTCGACCGAATATTGGACGCAGCGCGCGATGCGTCGCGCGAACAGAAAAATTATTTTCGTAATAAATTTGCACGTTTTGCAAACGTTGTTCAAGTGTAAGTCTATTCATTATGAAATGGCAAACCAAACTCATAAATCAAGTGAAAGCTGTCAAAAAGACCATCTACGAAAAATTAGTGCCGTCTTGAAAGACCTAACCTCTAAAAAAACACCATGTATTTATAGCGAAATGAAATAGATCATAGAATAGATAACAAGTATATACAGCCGTAACCTACATTGCGCATGTGTGTGTGAGGTGGCCGGCAGCGTCAAATTGTATGAGAGCTGAGAGCGCGCGAAGTTTGTATGTAAAAAGGCGCATCATATGTATGAATTTAATTATTTATTTGCAGCAAACCAATAATTACGTCGTTTTTAATAAAAGTATGTATTGTTTAAATAGTATAAAGTGCATGTAAAAAAGTATAAATATAAAAATTAGTAAGTACGGTTAGATATAATGTATGTTTTAATTTTCTTAGGGCCGAAGCATTTTTGCGTTCCTAACTGTCGTTCTAACTACGATAGTACTTTAAAAGAAAGTAATGTTATTATACCAGTTTTCATTAAATCAATATCTTAAAAAGCCGTCGGTTAAGTCTATTCCTAGAAAAGACTGGATTCCATCAAAATACGCTTACGTCTGTGCGCGGCACTTCGAGACCAATGATTTATTGTCTTCAATTATTGTGTTCAACGGGGTCTGACCGTATTACACACATGCTCCTAGCGGTGCCTACCATATTCCCGGACAGCCCTGCTTACCTCGCCAGCTTAGCTGTGAAAAAGCGAAAAGATCCGGCAATAAGGATGCAAAACGTTGTATTTCGACAGAAAATCGTATCGACAGAAAACTTGGTAAAGAAAACACAATATCCAGTTTTGAGTATTTTAAGAATACTTATATACTTATATACTTATATTTTCCCAATATTCTGCTACCTACGAGTTATTAAAATCATTTTTAAAATTACAACATAAAAATTTCCTTCGTAGAGTTTAATCTTCACTAAATATGTCTCGCAATAAAATACTGAAAACTATCTCACACATATTTCAAAAACTCTTCCAGTAGATACAAAAATAGTTTTTCTTATGATAGATAGATAGATTTAAATAAAAAGTAGTTTACAATATAAGGCTAAACACGTTAGAGTATGGACCATTTAAAGAAATTATACGCTTGGCTCCAGTTAATTCATCCACTGGTGATCAAAATAAAGAATGGAGAATGACAAAGGAAGTTATTGAATTCATTCAAAATCAAGGTTTTCAAGTAGGAGCAATAATCACTGACAATAATCGCATAAATCGAAATATGTTTAAGCTATTTGCAAAGACTGACTCACTTTAATAATCCTTATCCTATGTGTACAAATTGTCCAATATATTTGATGTTCGACACCGATCACTGTTTTAAAAATATTCGCAACAATTGGGTTAACCTTAAAAATGTATACACGACATTTGTCTATCCAGAATGGAACTCAAAAGAAATTAAGAAGGCATCCTTCAAGCACCTTCGAGTTTTCTACAAAGATTAAAGTCCACTGATAAAAGTAAAGACACTGCAGAATTTCTACAAATTATCAGAACTTGGTGGAATATTGTAAACACCAAAAGTGTGTTTAAAGGTATACGTTCGCGAAACGATTCAGTCTTACATTTCAAAGACATTAATGATTCTCGGCATAAATTTTTGGAATTATTTCTAGAGTGGCTTTCGGTATGGAATGAGAATAATAGTAATGGAAAATTAACAATAAATACATATAAAGCGGTATATCAAAGTACATCAGTCATCATTCTATTTACAAGATATGCTTTAAATCAAATATTTTCTGCCTGGAAATTTACAAGCAGATGAGCTGGAACATACATTTGTATCGATCTTTATCGGGTCGGTTATACCATATTACCTTAACGGAACTTCTTGAATCAGAAAAAAAATAAAATTAGAAACCTATTCTTTCATTATTAGGACAGTTATGCTAATTTAAAGACTACAACATATGACGAATCAAATATTTTAAGTTTATTTTCCTACATTCCAAAGGATGATTATATGTGCGAAATTTACAGGTCAGCACAAATATATGTATGTGGTTATGGTTCTCATTCGATATATAAAAAACTCAATTGCATTTCAGTATTTAGATCGACCCTGTAAATGATACTATCCTTTGTTAAGCAAATATCGGCCACAAATCTGACAGATTTAGTGCAGTTTATCTGCTATTTAAATTATCTCTATAAGTTTTGCCAGTGTTCGTAAATTTTAATTTGGATGGTTTATGTATGTCGCCTCCGCATTGCATTTCAAAAATCAGAATTTTTGAAAAAAAAAATAGGAAAAACTGCTAATATTTTCAAATATATATTTTTTAACAGTGTAAATTTATTTTTTAAAATTATAAAACAATAATTTCTAAAATTTAAAAAAAAAAATTAAATAAAATTAAATTTCTTACAACTTTCTAGAACATTCAAGTTCAAAATATATCATCGAACATATATATCTTTCAGATTTTTTTTTTCAAGAATTCTGATTTTTGAAATGCAATGCGGAGGCGACAAAAAATGCAAAAACGACGTTTTTTTTGACGTTTGTCGAATTTAATTATTATTTTGCAACTTTTGGGCCCTACCCGTAAGGAAAATTTTGCTTTGCTATTGACCCTTATTTGCACATTGCCTTGCATTGACAGTTTCACAATCACTGGCAGATTATGAAAATCGTACATGCAAGTGTTTCGTGATGATAAATAACATTTGTTAACACAAAAACATACAATTAAAACACAGAACTGACATTTGAAAAGTGTCCGCTCATAATATAGTGTGCGCACACAGTATGTGTGTGTTAGTAAGTATTCATATCAAATGGGTGGTACTATTTTTTTTTGTCTGAGGGGGCAAATTTTGTGTGTATAAAAATTGTACATGCCTACTTTAGTGTTTTTTATTACTTTTTTAATAGATCAGATATTTAATTTCCAATATATATAGAGAACGCGCCAAACCACTGAATGCTATCTATCACTGCACGCCACTGTACAAGGCAAACGAATACCACACTATTCCATACACATAAAGCGCTTACAATGCAAAAACTTAAACTGCGCCATTCTATAGTGTTCTGTGTTTTATATATATTATATTTACATATATGTATATGTTATATACACTAAATACTAAATTGGCAAATCTAGTAATTTAAAACAAAACGCAATGAGCGGCCGTTATCTAGTATAGTCTTATTATTATAGAATACACATCAATTCAATACAATCAATTTAAACATACCCATTTTGTAAAATGTATGTTGTAAAATAAATGTAAAATAAAATCAAAATTCTACTACATTCAAATAGTTATATATTATAAATATATACTATTATTATATATGTGCGACATTAATTGAATCATCATCATTATTGAAATTGATAGACGCTGAAAATATATATAGTAATTTAGCCAGCCAACAACATTTACGCAGAATACTACTACTGGCTTAATAACTATAGACGATAAAGATGAAGAATTTTTATAATATTGAAAAAGGGCAATAAATATTATAGATCGGTAACATTTTTGACGGTCAAATAAAATTTTACAAAGAAAAAACATTCCTACACTGAGCGAAAAAATTATCAGGTAATTCGTTGTATGTAATGCTGGCTGACTGGATTATATAATTATTTGTGTAGTGCTGTCTTGTATTATTCACGTGTATGAGGTTATGTCTTCTTGTATTGTATCCATGGAAGTCTTTGTTTGTTTCTAGAATTAGATTATGACGTACATAGTTTGATTAAATTTGATGGATAAGTAAAATTTGGTTGTTTTTGATTATGTTGTTAAGTGATAAAAAATATCCTGACTCTGTTAAACGGGATTGTTTTGTTGCAGTTTTTATTGCTCTATTTTGTAGTCTTATTAATTCATCTAGTTGTAGGACTGTTGCACCGAATCATAATTTTCCAATCATAATTTATTGTTAGTTTTAATATAATCAATGTGCGTGTACCATGTCAACTTATTGATCATTTTTAGTCCAAGAAAGGATACTTCTGGGAATGTTTCAAGCAATTTATTATTGTACGTGACATTCAGTCTTAGGGCGTTATTTTTTTTAAATATCATATAGTACGTTTTATTTTCATTCACAATGAGTTTATTTTTATCACAGTAGTTTTTTAATAAGTCAAGATCATGTTGCATTTGCGTTTTTAAATCGGTCATAGTTTTGCAAGAATAAATAATCGATATGTCATCTGTCATAGTTCCCATAAATGGTTGGTCAAAAATGTCGTTTATAATAAAAAGTGGAGCACCTAGCTGTGATCCTCGCGGAACTCCACAGTCAATATATAGTAAATCACTGATATGTTATTTATTTCGACAAATTGTCTTCTATCCTATAAATAGGTTTTATGTTAAGTAGTTTTACTGCGTCATATGCAAAATTCATTCTTGATAACTTGTCAATTAAAATATAGTACGTTCACTGTGTCGAACGCTTTCTTCAGATCTATGAAAAGAGTTGCAGTTATTTGTTTCTTGTTAATACTGGTTTTGGATATTGTTGATTAAATTGACACAAGCTATTTGAGTTCCAGACTTAGGAATAAACCCGTACTGATTTTCAGTAAAAAATCGTGTTTCTATAAGATAACGCCTTAGTTGTTCATATATACATTTTTCGATTAGTTTTGAAAATGTTGAAAATGTTGGTATGACAGAAATTGGTCTATAATTTTCAACAAGCTGTTTAGTTTTTGATGTATAAATTAGAGCCAATTTCGTTATTTTTAGTTCATCTGGATAAACTCCATAAATTATGGTTTTATTGACAAGTTCTGTGAACAAATTAATCTTATTTGGTATGAGTTCTTTAAGTATTTGTACAGAAACATTGTTTATATTTATTGTATAGAATTTGAAATTTTTGTCAGTATTTAGATAAAAATCAGTAAATAAATTATATATATTGTAGTCACACTCAAGAATATTATAGTTATTAAATATGTCACACATAGTTTTTCGGTTCTCACATATTTCATTATTATGCAAAAGCATTCCAGGTACTATTTTATTTGATTTACACGATTTATTATACAAGCATCAATTAATTGTAGACCATATTTAACATACATACTGTTGTTTTTCATTCTTAATAATTACTACTAATTACTAATTACTATTCTATTCCGTAGATGAATGAATGTTTTATGATTCATTAGTGGTATAGTTTAAACAATCTATATATTTTATTTCCTTGAGCAATTAGTCTTATAGTTAGTTTTTGCGGTTTTTGTGTACAGTGTTATCTTGAATAATGTTGTATATTGTATTATGAAACATCGAAGTGGTAATCTCATGTGTTATGTTATTTACTTGTGCAATTACATTGATTGTATTTGTTTTTTTACATGTGTATGTATGTGGCAATTTGTTTTGAATGAGTTCATGCTGTATTTGCAAAGAGAGAAACTCATAATCAATGAAACTAAGTGTGTTTAGAGTGAGATAGAATGTGTATGCGGATTAGTCTGTTATAGCGAGATCTATTATAGTTTTACTAGTTTCTGTTATGCGTGTCCAGAATTTTGTATGTATTTTGTTTAGTATTGTATATCCATATGTTTCAATTATTTCTTTGTATTTTATTAGTGTGGAGTGGGTTTTCTTCAAAATATCTAAATTCATATCACCAATTATAATACAATTTTTAAAGTTCGATAATATATCTTCGAGCTTTGCAAGAAATGTATTTGTATGAGTGTTATAAATTGCCACTATTTTTAAGCTTAATTTATAAAGTTGAATTAACATAAAGTGATTGTTGTTGTCATTATATTTTATTCAAAAATTATGTTTGACTTGTATAGAACAATAAGTGTATGATGGCGTTGACGATTCCGAATATAAAATAGCAAGATAGATCTCGACAATCGGGGATGTGTTGTGAGTGTTAAAGCACAGTAATTCCAATAGGAGTAGCACAGCAAAAATAGCACGTTAGCATTAACGCACACTGGCCCTATGGCCCACAAGGGATTACAGGATCCAATGAGTATTGATATATGTACATAAACAGATACACCACCACCAATACGACTGCGCACGCTAGTGTACATAATATTGTCATCTATTTCGAAAAATTTAGTTTCTTCTTTTTTAACCATGTTTCAGAAAGAACAATTATATGGTAGTATAACATAAATTTCTCTCATTGAATAGAATCAGCTTTGTCATCAAACTTATTTTTGATGCTTCTAATGTTTACATGAAATATGTTGAGAAGATTTTTATCATGTTTTAAAGACTTGTTTACAGAATGTGATATGTTTGTTTTGAGTGTGTTTGATTGTGTGTGTCGGTATATGAATGGGATAAATTTGGAAATTTATTGAATGGATTATTAGGCATCGTGATTTATATGTATATGTAATATTTTTCCTTTTTTGCACTGTTGTAGAAAGTTGGCAATATTTATGCAATTATTGAAAATTTTACAAATATAGGTGCACACTAACGAATTATTCACTTTGTAAGAAAGTCGAAATATCGCTACTTTGTTGCAAAGCGTATTTAACTTTGTATACAAAGTAAAAATCACTTTGTATGCAAAGTGAGTTTTATATTTATTACAAAGTTAAAATAACTTTGTATACAAAGTTGAGTTGACATCAACGATACCTAAATACTTTCGAGCGTGCACGTACTAGTATGAAATATTCACAATGAATAATCTGTTTTAGAATAGGCAGGACGCAACAAAATGCAAAAGTTTTATATAATGCTTTAATTAATTTGGAACTCGACTAAAAAATCTTATCAATCAAAACAAATATGGCCGAATAACATAGATTTGTTCACTTTGTAGCAAAGTTATATTGGCATTTCACTTTGTAATTTCGCGACTTTGTATACAAAGTTAACGAGTTAAATGCGAACAAAGTGAATAATACTTTGTATGTAAAGTGCATACAACTTTACACACAAAGTTATATAAACTTTTTTCAAAGCTAATATAACTTTGTATCCATTATTTTATAAATGAAAATGGTAATACGAAATTTATAATAAGTAAATAGTTCAACATCCCAAAACCGATTCAGTGTAGTTAGAGATGTGGCCATATTTTTTAATTTTATACACAAATCTTAAACATGCGTTAAAACTCATTTCCAGTTTATGTTTACAAATGGCACTACAATTTGAGAATACTACATCACAATAAAGAAAGTGGGAATACGAAATAGCAAGAGATATTACAAGCTTAAGACGAATGTGTGACTCCATATACGCGGCTGCATATTTGTGATACTTGATCATCCCAGATTTTTAACTTTGCTGGCGTATTGTACATTAGTGTTACCAATAATTAAGCAGGGTATATTTGTGGTATCAACATGTTTATAGAATATTATTATGGATTGGGACTTCAGTTCATTTAAAGTTAGCTTATTGTCAGAATTTAGTTCATAACAACACTGATCTATGTCATTAATTGTGGATGAATTATAAAGTTGGACATCATCTGCAAATAACTGTATGTATCAATTTTATTTTTTTTATTAATTTTTAGCCATAGAATTTATTTTGGTTGTGTATATTTTCGTAATATGAGCAAATTAGCTTTATCTTTATTGTTGCAGATTTGAATACATTTTGGAGGAGGTTTTAAGTTATGTATATTATTTATATCTGAAATCGGTGTATTTTGTGTTAGGTCCTTATGGTTGATTTGTAATGTTGGTATACTCTCAAATGAACGTCTGCCTGTGACTACATTTATATTTTCAAAAATGTTTTCGTCATTGCGAATGTTTTTAATTCTTCTAATCCCCGGAACGCATTTGATTTCCGATTTTAATAATATGTTTTGAGTACTTGTCTTAATTCCGCAATTAATGTAGTTTTTGTAGTGTGTTTGTATTTCATTAAATTTTATAGCATATTTTGGTTGATCTACGTGGGATGGATTGTATTTTCGTACTTGCTTGATACAGTTTTCCATCGATGTCTGTATAATAATTGTGATGTGTTAATTTCTGATGCATTTAGATTTCTGTTCGCTGGGATTTATTCGTTCAATTTTGAGTGTATAATTTGTTTTGTTACGTTATTTTTAATATTTAGCCTATTAGTGTCTGCGAAATTCCAGAATAAAAGGTGTTCTTTACTTTGAATTTCTAGCTCTAACGACAAGTTCTACTGCCTTGTGATCTGATTTTCCAGGCACTAAAATATTTAAGTACATGTTATTTTAAAGAAAATAAATCTTGACCGAATAGTTAATTACATTCTGATTGTATTGTGTTGAATGCAATATTTGTATTTGATGTATTGTTTGGGTTTACTTGAATATCCCTTGAATATCTCTATCGAATAGTATTTATCGCCTTTCTTTTGAATATATGGTTATTTTGTGTATTGCTTGATAAGTTTGTGTGTGTGTTTTTGATTGGATTCGTGTAGCTTGCATGTTGTTGTGAGTTAGTATTAGTAGATACAGCGGAATAAGATATATTTTTATTGAGAAATTTATGTGCGATTTTTTTTTTAAATATTATTTGAATTTACTTGCTCTTTTTATTTAAAGTAGAAGTGTTTTTATGTTGCTTTGGTGTAATGGGCACTTTTTGTAGTTGGCCGGATGACCAGATGCTCCACAGTTTACACAAGCAACATCTTCAAGTTCTTCCTTTCCTGGTCCTGTAATGGGGATTGTTCTAGAGCATTCACCTCTGCTGGCATGAGTCTTTGTGCATTTAACACACCTGTAAGCCATTCCGCATTTGCGGGCACTGTGACCATACCGTTGGCAGTTGTGGCATTGTGTAGTTCTGTTCAGCTGCCGCTTATACCAATTCACAGATTGGTACAGTAAATCTTTGGTTTTTGTCAGACTTATGTAGTCCGACCCTGCTTCTAGTTGTAGTATTTTGTAAGTGGTGTTGTCCTTTGTTTCCTTCGGCTGATCAAAATCTGTTATCCGATTATTTTTAAGATATGGCTCTTTATTTTTTTCTAAAATTTCCTTATTATTAAAAGAGCTATCTATTCCTTGTAGTAGGTAGCTTGTTAAAAAGCTCCTCGTTGCCTTAAAACAAAAGCGGCATGTCAAAGTCTGAGTGAATTGCCGACGTTAATTTTGGTAGAACTTCTCTACGAGGTCAACGGCAGCGTGCATGGTCCCAGTTAGTGTGGACTACCGATAAAAACCGTTTGTTTGGAAGCGGAAAGGTAGCAGCCCTACCTCCAAACTAGGCAGCAATAGGCTAATAACCTGTTCTGCCGAATATATATTTATTAGCGAATCATGAACTACTCGGATGCGGACTGTAACAACTACGACGACCCTTGTCTACAAACACCGGACCCGAGTTAGATTTTGGAACGTGCGGACTATGTTTGCGGATGGGCGACATGAACGAGATGAGACGGTACAAGCTGCACGTTCTTGGAATGAGCGAGACTTGGCTGAATGGCTCTGGTGAGCTTGCCGAGTCCGTTATCTTGTTCTCCGGTAGAGCAGCCCATGAAGAGTTGACCCATGTTATGGGAAAGCATGGTCTGGGGGAAATAAATGAAAACGGAAACCTCTTTGTTGAGCTGTGCAACAGTCAACATTTGCTAATTGCCGGTACATTATTACCCCACAAGGCCTGCCACAGAGTCTCATGGGCCTCCCCTAACGGAGAACCAAATAGACCACTTCGCCATCTGCAAACGGTGGCGAATGTGTCTACTTGACGTGAGGAACAGGCGCGGAGCAGACGTTTGCAGTGACCACCACCTTATGGTGGCCAATCTCAGGTTGCAAACGGCAGCTGTAGTGCAAAGGTGATCCAATCGATCCCTGAGGTCAAGCAACGGTTTTGCAGAAACTGCGAACTAGGGCAGCTCAGGTTAACAGCAATCAATCACTGTCTGGAAGGTGGGAAAGTATTTGCAGGGCACCGCAGACGGGAACACTGGGTTTCAGACGAGTCGGCAGCTCAGAGTCAGCGCCAAAAACAAGATTTTAGTGTTCGTTACTCTGCGTTGCACCGTCTGGTAAAAAGATGTGTAAGACGCGACAAGCGGAGACAGGTCTGCAGGCTGGCTGATGCAGCAGAGGCAGCAGCAAGGCTAAGGCGACATGGGGACCTTTTTTTTAATTCAACAGGAAAACCCCTACTGATCCTTTATTACCTAATGTTCAGCAGTAATCAAGACGACGCCACTGTTGTCGAGTGCACTGTGCCGTTGAGTAGAGTGGATGCGTATCACATTCCTATCGAAGTAAAATTTGATCTGAATGTGGGCACCGTCGCAAGACCCAGTCCGCCTGAAAGGGTGATTGACTTCAAAAGGGCAACTTTTCATTCCTTAAACAGTCACATTCTGTCTACCGATTTGGGCAGTATGTTAGAATCTTGTTCCGAAGCTAGAGATGCGGTCCATTTATTTTAGCGACCTGACAAGTGATCCTTCTAAATTCTGGTCTTATGTGGCCACTAAGAAAAAGACTAAAGTTTTTCCTTCAATGATGAGGTTTGATGATCTTGATCTTCCAATATCGAGGACATATGCGAATTTTTTGCTAATTTTTTTGAAAGTGTTTACATTTCTGAGTCTCAGATGGCCCATACCTCGGATCAATCTTCTGGAGTTTCTGAAGGTGTTGATCTGAGCTCTATGTTCTTTACTCGCATTGAAGTTTTAAATCCCTTTTTAAGCATAATTGTGAATAAGGGCAAAGGACCTGACAATATTCCACCATTGTTTTTGAGGAAATGTGCTGAGTCTCTTGCTCGTGACGATTTCCACCGTCTTTTAGGGGTATGAGTTTATATAAAATTATGCTATGTACTCGTCTAGTAAATGTTTTTTTCTCTCCCCTTTCTCTCGACACAGATTTTCCAGATCCATTGTAGTTTTAAACGCACTTGCATATTTACCACATAAATCCCTGTACGAAAAGTTTTAAAAAATCGCCTTCATCATTCTAAATGAAGATCGTATTTGTAATGAAGGTAATTTATTATACAAACATAATGCCCTACAAACTGCAAACCCAAGTGGTTCATTTCCATTATTATAATAGATCAGTAGACGATCTACCAAATAGTTGATAGTCGATAGTCGATTGGTCGAATGGCCCGTTTCACCAATTGGCCAAATGAGACATATTGTTCAATTGTTTTTCTTTAAATTTAGTATTACAGTACAAAAAGCTTTTAAAATTTAAACATTTGTAACAAGTGGTCTTTTATATATACAGGGAGCTCGAATTATTACCAACTTCAACCAAATACCCAAACCTGCATTCGACATCCTCAAGAGGATCATCCTCCGTGCTAAATTGTACACCAGAACTGTGCAAGTATTTGTCGATTTAGTTTTCAAAATTATTTGACAGTGACCAACACATCTTCCACCAAACACTATCAAAAAAAAAACGTCGGTATATAACAAATCTAAATTTTCACGTAGTTTTTAAATCAAAATGTTATTGTCTACACCAGAGACGTCCGAATTTAAATGTATCTTTTGTTCCCAGCACTTAATTTGTAAAAAGTTTAATGAGGAAAGGCACTATCGAACTTTACATGCTGTTGTATATAGTGAGCAAAGAATAATTTTGGAAAATCTTCTGAAGAAAAAAAAACAAAATTAAGCTAGTTATTAAGCTAATAACTACTATACGAACATTGGAATTCTAAAAGTTGATGATTGCAAAATCAAAAAAGACAATTTCAGATTGAGAATTTGTAAAAGATGCACATTGCACATTCATGCTAATCGTAAAAGATCAAGACAACAAAGTTCGCCTTTCGAGAAATTCTGTAGCTAGACAAATAGAAGAATTGAACTGTTATGTCGAAAAGCACTCTAAAATAGTTTTTTTTTATTAAATTATTTCTGTTGCACTTGAAAAATCTACGTATATTTCTGACACGAGTCAGTTACATATTTGGGTAAGAACAATTAGCAAACCATTGGAAATAACTGAAGAGGTGATGTGCTTAGTTCCATTAAACAATACCTCAAAAGGTACAGACATTTTTGGAAATCAGGATAATGCACTACAGAAGTTTGATACACATAGAATACTGTCAATAATTTGTACTGATGTAGCTCCATCATGTTCATCTCCATCTGTACAACCATTGATGGAGCTCCACATATTATTTACAATTGTTCGTCAAATGAACAAAAATTAATATCAAAATACCATTCATCCATTGCATAATCCATCAAGAAGCACTTTGTGCTAAATCTGTTGTCTTAAAAGAACTAGAGAAGGGCACAATGCACTAACAAACATAAAAATTAAGTCGTCAGAATTGGATGCTTGCTACGGTGATCTTAAGCTTTACACAGAAGTTTTCTAGTGTTCGTAAAGATTTTTTTTTAAATTAAATTTAAAGGACAACAAAAAATTCAATTAATGGCAACAGTTAATGGTTTTAAAAATAAATTGCTAATTTTAAAAAGGCAGCTGTTAGAAAATAACTTGATCCATTTTAAATTTTGCAGTAAATTAATTTTAGATAACAATCACATTAACCTTTCTATTTTTACCACATATTTCTGAAATTATAAACAATTCTGATACCAGATTTAAACATTTTGATATAGAAAGACGACCACTGGCAAAAATATGTTTGAATCCCACTACACGCAAAATTGATGATGTCAATACCAATTTTCAATAGGAATTGTGCGATTCACAGGCTCATAAACTCAGGAAAATCTGACATTGAATTTGGAAAGCATCTCTGCCCAATTTTGCATAATGAAATTTTAAAAATATTATAATTTTTTCGATCAACTTGGATGTGTGAAGCAACATTTTCATCGATGAAAATAAGAAAATTCAAAGCAAGAATTAATTTAACTGACGCACATTTAGAGCAGCTTTTGAGACTTTCATCTACCAATATTGATATTATTTTTTTTTAATTATAAAAAATGTTATATATTAGTTTCGTAATAAAAACTCATTATGGTGCGTTTTGATTTTTTAACAGTTCATTCAAATATGTTGAAAGCTCATGCAAATATTTGTGCGTAAATGGTTTTTTTGTGTCAATATCATTATATATATATATATATATAGTAATTCATTATTTTAATTCATATGTGTGTGTGTGTGTGTATATATATTTCATGTATATAATATCTCGCTTTTTAAAGAAATTGTTATTACAATTTGTTTAACCAAATAATTGCTGCAGAGACTTGTTGTATGTTTGATGGTTTATTGAAAAGTGATTATATAAAATCGTACATAAT
>JANSTU010021562.1:0-13418 GCA_027564075.1 Bolitophila hybrida
GTTGAAAAGTCAAACCGTTTGTGTTTTATTAAAAAAAAAAGTTGAAGCGCACCTATTGAAAAACCCTTTATAATATACCTTCTGTATTATCTGTATATTACGTAAAAACACATGTTCGATAGAACTTACAAATAAACAAACATGATAATAAATGCAAGCAAAATGCGCATGCTCCAAAGACCACCCCTATTCAAGTCTCTTTTGTATTAGTGCTAGAATATTCCCCTACGTCATTCGTATAGCTGTGTTACAGCCACCCAAACATTCAGCCGTTCAGTAAAGGACGAGACGGCAACCTGTAAGTTGTGTTTTCTATAAGGATATAAGCCGAAAGCTCCGCGATAAGCATTATCGTCGGAATATATTATACGTGAAAGCGTCGCGAAGTTTTGTATTCGTACCGTGTTCATGTTGTATATATGCTATACATATTTTTATATATATGTATAATATAGCATTCATTTGTTGTGTTTTTGTGCTTGGTGCCACTACATATTTATGAATCAAGAAAAGTGAGATATAATACGTTTAAAGCCGCGCATGTTTTCGAAAATGGATTTAGCTTGAAATAAAAGAATTATAACATGCAAAGCTTATTTTAAGTGCTTCGCTTTTTCTACGTAACGCGTTTTGTGAGTTTGTTCTATAATACTAAAAATAATTCAAAAAAAAATTTGAAAAAAACTGTCGAGTTTAGCTGTATGTTGTGACCGTGCCTCGTGCCGTAACGCACACAAAAGGATTACTCGTTTCAACCGCGAAAGCCGCACAGGAATTACGCGCTCACTCAGTGCATATATACATTCGCGCACAAAAGCCATATCCAAGCTCTTACGCAATTCACGCGGATGCACCGGAATAGTTCAAATTTATGTGCATGAAATATTCAGCATATAAAAATAGAGTTTATTTGGTTAGTAAAGTGCCAGGGAGTTTGTGGAGTCGTTGCGGATGCAGCACAACGAAGCCACCCACAAGCAGCACACAAATGCCGCAACGCACGTCCTGAATAAACAAATGGAAATTTAATATACATATACTTTACTGTTATTCAAACAAAGAGGACTCATAGACACAATTATATACTTGTACGTATGCATATGTATTTGTTGCATATTGGATATACACTGCGGGACACATAATAAAAAAACCGGTATGTTAATGCTTGCTCAAGAGTTATTTGCACTGCGGTAGCGAATTTCCGCAGAAATACGTAAATTACCGTATTTTATGTCGAGCACGTTTTTATAATAAAATTAAGTATTGTGAAGGCAATGAAAAATTGCTTTTGTGTGTTTAAATCATTTATGTTTTTTCATACTTTTGGAAAATGCCAATTTTTGTATACATACAATTATTTCTATATAAAATAGCATTATTCCAGAAAACATACAGCACATATTACAAAAATATTCCGTCCAAGAAAATGTCTTGTCAAACCAATCGAACACACAAGTGTGCACACCTTGCGTTCCTTTGACATAAATACTTTTAAATATTCCCACACACACACACTCAAAGATCTGACGAAAACGTACATTCACAAACACACTTACAAAAATCCACAAACTCAGGAGCACAATAAACATTATGTAAATTCACCTATTACGTATAAATATTTTCCTAGAACCGTTCGATTTGTCCAATACTATTTTTCACATCAAGAAAAGAGTATAATACACAAAAGCCTCAAATGTATTTGATTTCCTTTCAAAGTACAAAAAGGTATACAAACATATATTTTGTTGTGCAGTCGGTATAATACTTGTTCGTTTCATTCAGGCTCAGTATGTAACGTACAAAGGATATAATATTTAACGAATGTATAAATAAGGTATATATGTATTTTGCTGGAAAAGCTCTCTCCTGGGATCGCACTTAATGCTTTGCATATTATGCTATTTTGTCCAAAATCCTTGAGTCCACAATGGAATTCTACATATATCTTAAAATTAATAAGCTCTCTGCACAAAATCTAGTTAAATTTATATGCATAAACTATATTATATTTTCTCTGTTAGCAAGCTTTTACGTAAAGTACTTTTGATTACTAATTGATTGTATTAAAAATAATTGAGTAATTGCAAAAAGCTCTTTAGAAGATCATAATAATCAAATAATAATTTTGAATTTATATTTTATACAAGCAGGCTCAAAAAATCTTCTCTTTTTAATAATAAGAAATGAAATCAATTATTTGCATATATCAAGACAATATTTACTGAATATTAGTACACATATTTGCATGAATTACATCACCATTTACTGGTTTTCAGTAAATGTTGGTGTGAATATTTGCATAATTTACACACACATTTTCAAAAAATCAAAAAATGTTGGTATGCTTTTTAGCGCATAATGTTAATGTTTTATACCTTAATTTACTTTTTTTAGTAAATTCTGGTGTTAATTAGGCGCACTCATGAATTACACCCACATTTCATTTGTCCAGTATATATTGGAATGATTTAAGCGCAGTCTTTACTAATTTTCAATACATTTTTTCTCATGTATTGGGAAATTGTCCACTGCTTTTACAAGGGCGCGCTTCAAAGATATATTGGGTGTCGAGTTGATCAAGCCATAGCCTCGAGAACGGGTCACAGTTTTTAGTCCAATAGATTAAGGTCTAGGCTACCAAAATGCCAATAATCTGTAGATATGAGGTTCGGTAAGTTTTTGACTCGTTTTTGTCTTGAGAGTTGAAACGCAGTCTTGCTGAAAGGTCCACCGCTTGTTTGCAATTAATTTCGTGTTGAAATCCTTTTCGAAAACGTCTGATGAATATCCCCCAAACCATTGCAGAAGACTATCTCTCGAAATAAGTGCAGACGCATGTTTTGATGACAAACTATTCGCTCTATCGTTCTGTTTGTTGAACGATCCCTCCACGGTGAATTTTTACTAATCATTAAACAGAATTCTCTCTGTGGGCATTGTTCGATTGTGTCTTTTGTTTTAATACTTCAGTGAGCAAGTGGCCGGTGTGTCTCTTAAAGGCGCTGCGAGTCCCAAGTCTCACGAGATATGATTTACTTCTTGCGAAGCGGATTTCAACGAATTCGATCTTTCACGGATTTGATTGCTTCCACAAGACATCAAATCCAGTACAGTGCGCGGACAGACGGATTTCGTGCGGTTTTAATCTATTCAGCCAATCAATGTCAAATCGTAATATATCCATTCCTTGTAACTAAACTAGAGCTTATAATTCTTTATTTTTTGTTTCTGGGCCTGTTAGCAGGAAATTGCTATCAAATTAACTCAAACGGATGAGTTCTTTTGAAGGATTTAAAAGTACTTGCATCGCATTGTTAAAAGACTGATTATTGTGACTCACATATAAATGCCTAAATGTATATGCGTATTTTGCTTTATTTGTTTGAAAATTCCATTTATTTATTAATTTTATTTTATTCTAATTCTTGTAATTATAATGTGATGTAATGATGATGATGATGATGTTCGCATAATTGTTTCTTTACTTTTATTTTTAATTGAATAATACGAGTATTGTATATATTTTTCCTTATAAAAAGATCTCATTGAATCATATACTTCCTTTGTGGAACATAGGGCCAGTCTGCTAACTAATTTGACAGTTCACCAACACAACGTCCAAACTACTACTTGACACAATTACCGAAAATAACTTTAGTATTTTACTCAGTCTTTGACATACCGCATTACTTTTTGTATGCACCGAGGTGACTGTAAATAAACTGCCTGATAATCCTTGCCGAAATAAAAAGCACTTAGTTGCGACAACCAGTAATTGGGACTTTAATAATAATTGGTTAATGATTGTTTTAAATCTCATGGCACTTCGGGCAGTTAACCAACCGTTAACCATTTGTTTGTTTTATTTTAATATTTCTTCAGGACTCATTTAACATTGATCTTCATAATCGCCATCTATGCCAGTAGATTAGATAAGATTAGTGTTTGTAGTAACGTTCTTAAAGAACAGAAGCACGCAAGAATCAGTACGGACGCAGTAAAAACTATGATGTTGTTCAGTGCTAGAAAGCGCAGTATACTATTTGCGTCAAATCATGCGGCACCCAAACATCAAGCTTTTTTTGTATCCAGCCTTCTGCAGATGGTTTAAAATGGTTTGGTGACTAACTGCCGGTCTAACTCGATGTTTTCCATGATTTGAACGGTATTCGTCGTCACAGGTCTTCCGCCGTCTGGCTTATCCATGGTGTCGTTTTCACCGGCTCTGAAATTCAATCGAGAAAAGAAGATCTCAGAAAGTAAGAGTTATCTACCACATACCAGAATTTGAATTTCAAATCGAATCAAAACAGGTGAGAAACAAGACAAGCTTTCCGAGAAAAGAATGTATAAAGATATGTTATACTAACCTTCCTCAAGTAAACATGACAGATTACTGGTTGTCGCACCTGAGAACTTCTTATTTCGGCAAGCTTCCTCAGGCAGCATGTTTATAGGTATCTCGGTGCTTTAGAACTAATGTGGCATTTCGAAGTCTGAGTGAAATGTCGACGTTATTTTCGGTAGTTGTCTTAGGGAGTAGGTAGGAAAATATGTTAGTAATCTGTTAATTTGAACAGTCACACATACATTTAAAAACTATGTCGACAAATACATATACAGTTCGGGTGTACATTTTAGGCCGGAAGCGAATGGTCGCAGTAAGTAAGTACTACCGATAAAAACCGCTTTTTTGGAAGCAGATAACTCCAAACTAGGCAGCAATAGGCTAATAACTTGTTCTACAGAAACTTTAAAATAATGACAATATTTAAAATCATATTTTAAAAATTAAATGTTTATACCAGACATATGTATAATATTTTAGAACTTTGTCCAGTTTCCTTCTAACATCTCTAATAAAGATGCAGATCTCTTTTTGGGATACGAGAGAGTGCAAAAAATGTTCTTTTGGTAGCTCTTCCCACAATTATATTATTTGTCAGGTTACTACAACTGATGTATCCTCCAATAATAAATTTATGTAAAACAACTCATAATAGCTCTTCAGATAACAATCTGCTCACTGACTCCGAAGCTTTTACTATACTTTCATTTCTAAGCTTAATTATTCAGCAAACGAAGAGTATTTCATTTTCTTCAACATTGTTTGATTGAAATATCTCTTGTCCAACTCTTCTATTATAATGAAATTCGACCTCTTTCGTCGATAGTCTTTTTAAGGATTCCATCTTTCAAATGTTTATAATAAAACGTACTTCTCCTCTTTAAATTAAAAA
The DNA here is from genome assembly GCA_027564075.1 of Bolitophila hybrida. Taxonomy (NCBI): domain Eukaryota; kingdom Metazoa; phylum Arthropoda; class Insecta; order Diptera; family Mycetophilidae; genus Bolitophila; species Bolitophila hybrida. Next base: position 5,241 of record JANSTU010021562.1, read on the forward strand.
AAATGTATGCAAATGTGTTTTATGTAAAATTGGTCTCTTCGCACAGTTGGCTTGTTTGATTAACCGAACCGAGATTAAAGACCGCTTTTTTCATTTCAGAAAAACCGGTTAACCGAAATAAAAATACTCACTAAAAATTGCACTAAAGAAATGATAACCGCACACAAATATTTTATTTTCAATAAGTTGTCCTGATTCATTATATGTTCTTGAAATTTAAGGGGATCACCGAAGCGATTCGATAACGATTTTTTAATGAAAACTAGTGATTTTCTTTTTAAATTTGATCTTTTTGGATTTTTTTTAAATGATAAATATAAAAGAAAAATATTAATGTCTATAATATACAAAAAGTGTTTAAAAAGCTGAAGATTTTTGTGTACTCTATTAGGCTGCAAAATTTTAAAAAGATCGCAAGATTCTTTGCCTGCTGAACCTTTTTCATGATGTTATAATGATAGATACGCTTGGACAATATGGTCAATTGGTATTGGTATATCATCATTTTATTGAGGGAAAATCATACGATTAGTGGGCCCCTCGCTCGAAGTTTGACCAATTTTGATAAACGGACCACTCGTGTGAACCCGTAATGGTCAATGAATCGCACACTGGCCCTATGTCCCACAAGGGATTAAAGGATCCAATGCGACAGAAGGATATATCAATCGATAGGTAATGTTAACCTGTTAGTTAAAGAAAAACCGACAAGTATTAACGGAGATATACCGTCAAAAAAATATTTTTTGTATTTGTGTGTATAAATAGGCGGGGGGAGTGTTAGATAAACAAAAACTGATTTATAATCAAAGGTAAAAGGGTGACGCAAACAGCCATACTATTTTTAGGTCTGTCGTGTACATAATCACAGAAACATCGAATATCAAGACAACAGTACACTATGAGCTTTTCAAAAGGTTTTCCAATTATTTGTCCTTTCTATCTATTCTCTCATGGTCAACTGTTTTGCTCTTGGCTTTTTCTAAAACTATATAATTCAATTGCGAGGTTACAAAAAAGATCATAATTACATACATTGGAAATTACATTTTTAGATAAAATGCTCGAATATATTTATGGCCAGGTTTAAACTACACATTGAATAATGTGCGGTTATACGAATCAATAGATACGTTAACTTCGCTCAACTTTAAGGTATAAATCGATTTAGCTTTCATTTGACCGTCATAAATCTTTATAAAGATAAGCAAACTGGGTGCATATAATATAATATAATACATATATTATACTTTCCTTTTGTATGTACTCGTATACTATATATATATGTATTTCTCACCAAAATAAACCACAATCCTTGTTTCTTAAGGCAGTTTTTTTATCATTTGCGTGTTTCATGTAGAATTTTAAATATTATATTATTATATAATACATAGAAATCTACGTGAATAGAATATATCCTCCAAAATAAATTTCGCTATCAAACTTATTTATTTGCTTACACTTGAAAGGCTATAAATTTTATATTGAAGACTATACATCAGAACTGAGAAAATCAATTGAGTAATAAAATACATGAATAAGACTTTCTTATACTATATATTATAATGTGGACTATTTGAAGTCGTTTCAGTCGATTTATTTTAAAAAGATTGAGATTCAAAAATCTGCCTTATATCATATAGTACCTATATTATATTGTACTATTAGTTAGGTTGTTATATATGTTTATATAATATAATATATTTTATGATATTCGTTTAACGTTGTATTTATTTTATTTGTTTATAAAAGGAAATTTAAAATATGTTAAATAATTATTTTCAAATATTTTAAATAAAAAAGTTCTTTTTGGTAATAATGCAATTAAACTTACAATACTGCAATATAAAATCTCTAATTAGACATAATCCGATATCCAATATAAATTTAAAGTTGTACACGTTCAATTTTATTAATTGACCCTGACCGCGTTCATCAGAAGCTTGTTTATTAATAAAATAAAAATCAATATGACCTTGATACACAAAATTATACTTTTTTAATTGAAGTTCCCGGCACAACATCATTTGGCATTGAAAAGCTATTTGCATACTGCATAACTATTTATGTTTGAATTATGGGTATTTTATTTAGTTCTATGGGAAATAATTGGTAAAGAGGAAATGGGTCGATGTTTTTTTATAAAAAAGGAAGTCGGATTCGATTTAACGTTTCATTTGATGTCAAACTATTTTAAATAGCATCTTCTCATAATGTGACTTTTTCTTTAATTGATATATATATATATAGGCTGCGATTCAAAAAAATATATATATACCACTAATATCATCGAATTCCGTACGAGCAATTATCTCTGAAAGGACAAGTACTACTTATAATAAATCAATATTAGAGTATCTAGATAGGCAGACCAGACTTTACAATACAAAATGTGGCTTTTATATACCAACGAGGTAGGGTCTGGTAGGTACATTGTTTTTGAGACAGTTTTAGATGGATTAGAATCTTGTTAAAATGACCATGTGTCTGTCGTCATTGTTCTTTTTGGTGGCTTTAGTACGCTGATTTGTAGATATATACGATGTGAATCTTTCCAAGACCTCGAGCTCGAGGTAAATCAACGATAAATTAATTTATTTATACGTTTATAATGCATATTATTGTTTCTAAGTTACTCTTGGACTAATCAGGACTATATTACAGGTCATTCAATAAGTCCGTAGGGTAAGTAAGAAAAATACTAAATTTTGACAAAACTCGATTTTATTACTCAAAAAAGTTGCCTTCGAGGGCGTTACAACGATTATAGCGGTCATACAAATTTTCGATACCATTTTTAAGTATAGAACCATTTTCTCGTCAAAATGGGCCTCAGTTTAGCGATTACTTTATTTTTGCACTTAAATTTCATTCCAGATATCTTTCTATTAAGATCTGAAAACAGGATAAAAGTCGCTGAGGGCTAAATCTGGAGAATATGGTGGGTGGGTAAGCAATTCGAAGCCTGATTCATTCAATTTTGCAATTTTGATTTTTTTTTTGTTTTTGGTCGACTGCATTTGCATACCCAAATATACGTGTAAAATGGTAAAAACACTACCATCAGATATCTCGTGCACCTTCAATTTAAGATCGTTCATAACCAATTTGTGTTCTTTATTAAAACTCGAAATTCACTTTTTTCATTTTTTTTTTCAAAATCGAAAGTTGCTTTACACAAAATGCTTTAACTCACGAATCAATAGTCAGATTGATGTTATATTTATACACGTGTGAAGGCTAGTACAAAAAAAATCATATGCATCCTACGGACTTTTTGAATGACCTGGATTATATAGCAAAGCTTTACCTGGTTCTGAAATTCTCTGAAGGAAAAGCGTCAGGAGTTTGATTGAAGCAATGCCAAGAGGTGCTATACAGACATTGATTGAACCCATAAAAAGTAAAAAGTAGACTGGGCGTTATTGAGTAAATTGAGCGAAATCATAAAATCGCTTTACGTTACAGTCTGTATCCTTTTATGCAGCTGAAAAAACTGATAATTCCTGTGACATGGCGATCTTCCCTCTCAACATAAAAAGCTGTGGAAATATAAAAAATTACAACAAAGGTAAGAAGCGATCGAGTTTGGACGACTATACTTCTTTATATTTCCGAAACTGCAACTTCATCCATGGTACGTGAAGTTTAAAGATCTTTGGAGTAATAAACATAATCTGCTAAGGCACCATATTCACCGTGTCAACAGCTCGACAGCTGCTCTGTTTATACTGCCAGGTCTACGAGACAGTCGACCACGAATACTGTAGTAATGCCCAATACGTTTTTTTTCTAACAGGATTCGCATGATTCGCGCCTGGCTCATTATTTACAAATTCCTCTTTGAAAATTAACTTTAAATTTATAAATTATTTTTGACTTTTGATCAGAAAGGATTGCATCCAGATGAGATCCTGGATCCCACTGCACTGCAAACAAACATCCAATGCGAACAGCATGTCCGCCCACGGCCCGATGTGTATATAAACGAATTTTGCTCATAGATGGCGTTAGTAAGAGATACAATATAAAAAATAAAAAACTACCTATTAACGGTAAAAATACATTAGCTGTTTTTTTTTAATTTTAAAATAAAAAAATATATATGCGGAATCCTAACCATAGCCATAGCCGAGTGGCCTGGCTTATAGGAGGTCGCCGGTTCAATCCCGGCCGGCAGACCGAAGTGTTTTTCGAATGTAGCATTTTAAATCAGTAGGTTTCTCTTACTATTAACTATTTTCTGAAATAGGTTATTGATTTGTAATAACGAACATTAATGCCATCAATTAACATATACACACGCACCCTGTATAGAACAATAAGTGTATGATGGCGTTGATGATTCACGATTCCAAATATAAATAGCAAGATAGATCTCGGTGCCTGGAGAAATCTCAAAAATATGCACATTTGACCTGCAAAATTGTTAGAGTCTCGTCAGGGCAAATTAAGACTCCTAACCATCGGGGATGTGTTTGTGTTGAATCCGGTGTGCGACATCGCACGCTGGCCCTATGTCCCACAAGGGATTTCAGGATTTAATGAGAATGAGAATCATTTGTAATCCGATAGTCTCGGTGGGCAAATTACAAAAAAAAATGGAATTTGAGGAATATAGATTTGAGATCATCAATGTCCATAGAATAATATTAAAAGAAAAAAGGACCAAAATTCCAATTTCCTTTTTTTTATATTTATCATAATTGAATATGATTTTTGTCACATTTATAAAATGATTATGACATACATTTCTTGATTGTCTAAGCTTGTACGTCTTTGCTGTAATCTTGAATCAGAATTTCACATTATTATTTAGCAGGATTTTAACCAAGTAAAGGTCTCTGTACGATTTGTGGTCCCAACTTCATTATGTTTTGTAGACATTTATCCATAAAAAAGTATTGAATATCTTATAAAAAAGGGATTGTGTTATTTTCAAAATTTGACTATTACACGAAAGTTTTGGTTAAGTTCATGACACGTAATGTAATGTTGTAACGATTTCACCTATCTGAAGATATATTGTGTATTTTAATATACCAATGCGAAATATAATTCTAATTATGCTTTTTGCGTTAAAACTTTTAACTGCTTTAGTATATACTGTACATGGCCACATTACCTCAATTAAATAAATAAAAGAACACTCGTACAAACATTTACATTTTACGTTGACCACTTATACCTCTATATACAAAACCGCATATACCGACAAAACATGAGTTCTGTATGATTTAAATGTAATTGTGGTTCGTGCATACTCATTTCGTTTTAACAAATACAAACCCATACGTTAGTTGGAGCACATACATATACAATAAACATATTACATATACATATATATAAACAAAAGGTGTACGTGTATATTATCCGAGCATATGCAAATATCGTTCTGATTCCTCGAAAGCCTGCGGGTCTAATTAAATTGGGATAAACTCCGAACAATGTCTGTATGCGGTGTTGGAACTCGCACCGCCAACCGAACGTGTCACCTCTTCAAACCAGAGAGTTACCTTTTCACAACAGAGATAATGTACAAAATGAAAATTAAACCCACACACGCATTTCAGTCTATTAGTAATTATAATTTATATATGTACTTTAATTCTAACCAAACTGTAGTTATACTACGCTAATCATAATCATTCATCAAAGTGTTTATTTAATGTATACATATTTAATATTATGTTTATCATAATGCTGTCTGAAAAAGAGCTTTTTCAATGTCATCACGAAACAAACAGTGCGCGTGCAATGTAATTACAAATACCACCCCCTTATACTTCTATTAAGGCCTCATGGCATGTTGGCATCGTCATCGTTTGCTTGCGTGTGTCTCGCTTGTTGGTATATTGTTCAACCACAATATATCCATTACACCTACATATAACGTTGGTAATGTGGCGACCTTCAATTTATTGATATTTCAAAAGAAGTCATTGACACGCAAGCTTTTGTTTATTTTATGATATAATAATGACCTCATGTCGAACATGGTCTTATAAAGCTTGCCTATATCATAATTACCGCTTAAATTAATTCCATTACAAATAAAAAGGACGTGTATTAAGTATTCAGATTATTTAGTGCTTGTTTCGTTTTTTAGACATTTCAAACATAAACATAATCTGTGTACTAAGTATAATATCTCAAAAACGTTATTTTAATGGTGTGCTGTCTATCCCTATATAGAAGCAAAAGCTTTAAATGAAACATCGTCCTGATTTGTAGCGAACGAGACGAAAATCTCTCTTTATATAAAATATATAAAATAAAGATATTTACTCAGTGTACAATGTACATTGTATTTTGTATACCGACCGACGTGAGTAATTTAATCTTTTTAGCAAATTGAAGCCAAATTGTATGGCTTTTTGTGTAGCATTATTAGATTATGCATATAAATCAAGAGTAGAATATATACAATATAATATATATATATAAACATACACACAGCTAGGGGATGATGAATGTCTTGTGTACATCAAATAAACTTGACAAGATTTTTGACAAAAAAGAGAGAATAAAACAGATCTTAAACAACGTTTTTTGTGTTTATATTAAAGGTAACAAGGTCGTGCAGACCTTTATGTCAACCATGCGAGAAATAAATCTGTCTCGACATGCATATCTTCTATAATACATTATTATAAAAACATGAAATCTAATGCTTTTCGACAGTTATCTCTATCAGTTTTATCGATTGTATGTATTTTTAACCATATACGTAATACAATTATTGTTTCAATCATGATTAAGGTTTACATGTTCAATACGCATTTTCCGATTGTTAGGAGTATACATTTTATTTTGATCACAAATATTTGCATTATCTTACAGAGTTTTTTTTACAAATATGAATGTACTGTTAAAATTGACACATTCAAATGTAAAAAAAATAAAAACTCACCATAATTTCGTTTTATTACTAATATACAATTTTTTTTATAATTTCATCAAAATTGGTAAATGAAAGTCGAAAAAGCTGCTATAATGTACGTAAGTTAAATTGCTTCTTATTTTCATAGATGATGTTGCTTCATCACACATCCAAGTTTATTCGAAAAATGATTATAAGTATCACTTAAGATATGAAAATTTGATATTTTTACGCTTCGAAATATCTCCAAAAAATAATTTTAATAATGTTTCTATTTTCTTATTGATATTTATAATGGATTTAGGGACGTTAAATCGTATTTTAAGTATATAACAACAAATGAAAAAACAGATATAACGTGTATACTAAGCTTCATAAGTTAAAATATATATAGTATAGAAAAAAAATACCTTTTTTCTGAAATTTTAATAAAAGTAAACCAAAGTAAAGTAACCTTGAACGATATTCTACAAGAAGTAATCAAAACTTCGTCAATACGAAAGATGTAAGAAAGTAAAAAACAAACTCGGTAATAAATACCCAGGCCAAAGACTTTGAAAACAACATTTCGAGAAAAACGAGTTTAAAGTTTAACATACGTTGTTTAAGATAAGAATTTTCTGAAAACTTCAAAAGATACACATCTTTAAAACTAGTAAAGGGCCAATCATTTAAAATGCGCAAGTTGGATTTTGTGTTATTTTTTTTTTTTTATTTATTATTATTATTTTATTATTTTATTTTAAAAAAAAATCATGAAGAAATTGTACTTTTCGTTACACATTTTTTCCGGTAACCCCGAAAAAAACATTTTCAATGAAGAATGTTGGGGCAAAAAATGATTCGATATGTACTACCTTTATTATCCCAAGTAACAATTAATTGTTTTATTACAGTCATAATTGTCGTAATGGTTAAATTAGTTATTTTATTATTCATAAAATGCACATTCTCATTGAATTCAATATTACTATATAGTCTACTAGTCAACTTACATATTAGTAATTCTAATGACCAAATAGAATAGTTTGCTAAATTGTTATCAATATTACTATTTAATCATTGTCAACTGCAGACATTTCTTCTGTATAGGTGTGACAGAACGGCCCTTAATAGCTGTAAAGAAAGGGGTGGAGGTGTTCTATTAGCCATACTATCCGAGATCTGTAGTCAAAAAGTCGTCGTTCCTGAGACATAGTCGGTTGAGATTCTCTTCGGCAAGTTGTGTGTGGACAAACAAAATATTTATATTTGTTGTTTGTACATTCCAGCTGGCGCACCAGATGCAGTGTATT
>JANSTU010021573.1:0-13418 GCA_027564075.1 Bolitophila hybrida
TGCTACATTCGAAAAACACTTCAGTCTGCCGGCCGGGTTTGAACCGGCGACCTCCCATAAGCCAGGCCAACGCGTTAACCCACTCGGCTATCGCTATGGAAGACAATCTAATTTCGTCTATTCCTGATTTAACCACAGAGTTTGGTGAATTCATTTTTCAACAGGACGGCGATTCTTGCCACCTAGCCAGAACAACAAAATCATTTTTGAATGTTCATGAAATCCCTGTCATGGAGTAGCCATCAATTGAGTCCTTGTGGGGAATCTGAAATGAGACTTGTAAAGGAACCCGACTCAGAGGAATTGATAAATAAGCTAAAGGCAATCTGGCCTTCTATCACTTCTGAGGAATGTAAGAGACTAGTAGATACTATGCCTAATCGTTTGGAAGCGGTAATACGCAAAAAGAAGACGTAACTCAGTATTAAAATAAATGCCCGAACTTATATGAATTCAAGTCTTAAATAATAGTCTGCCTTTACAAAATATTAATAAAGTCGCAATATTCTTGTGAATATGTTTAATAATTGCAGAAAAATTAAATATAGTATATAAATCTAAAAAGAAAAAAATATTATAATGTTTTTTTTTTCATAAAAATGTTATGTCCAAATTATTCTATAACATGAAGGTTACTCTGGGATTGATTTTTTCTGATTGATTCATTTGAACTTCTTTTGCAAGGAGACAGTCAAGTGGTGCCAATTAGAAAACTCTGCAGCTTTCAGCCCATTTTCAATGCCGTTTATTCATATGAAGCTTTTTAGCGATCTTAAGCTAAGAGTACATGGGCTGAAAAAAGTGTCGTTTTTCTTTTTATGTATTTCGTGTTCCGTTGAAAAAAAAGCAGCAGGTAGAGCTCAGCAGATATTTTTTAAGGAATATCTACAAGCGGACGAAGATATGGCGGATGATTTTAGTTTTGCTCTGCCAAAAAAGAAAAAGGAAAACTATTAAAAACAAAAAAACGTATTCGTCTGTACCTATACGACTGGACCGCGCTAAATCGTTGCGTTTTATCTCGCCAGTCGAGCAACGATGTGGGATGCCGGCTCGCCAGAGTATAAACTTGATTCGAAGAACAGCGGCTGAACCGAGTTAGTTAGTTAAAACCAACTGGATGAAAATGCGAACAAAGACATTGGCACTGACGAATCGTTTAAAGTTAATTGGCGATTTTACGATTCGATGCTGTTAATTTCGACTGTGTTAATTTTCATATTCTTATTACATTCGAATTTATTTGATTTAAGTCATCTGCAACAAACGGTCGTTTGATTTTGGATGAAATTGGCGCTCCAGCACCGTCAAAAAACGTTGATCCAAATAAAATAAAACGAAGTTAAACGATTCAACCCCAACACCTCTACTCCTCGCTCTACCCCGCCACCGGCTCCGGCACCGTTCACTACGACTTTGTCCTAATTTAAAGAAATGGCTGTACATACTCTCACCAGCTTGGGGAAGTTATTGCGAGCTAATTTCAGCAGCTACCAGACGCGTCGATGCTAAGGCATTGGGTCTAATAACATGTACTCTATGTCAATTCATAGAAAAGCTTCTAACAAAAAAGTACATCTGTAATATTTTCTCTGATGACTTAAGACTTTTCAATGTGCGGGCGCACCAATTAAAGCAAGAGGTCAAATTGACAGTCCATTGACATTCGGACGAAATTGCGATACATTTCAATTTGGCGCAGATATCTTCCGTATCGCGAAGTCCCAACCAGACGCCACGTTTAATTCTTTGTGACGCAAACATAGCTTTTACGTCTGCGACATTTTGCATCGTCCTTGGAAAACACTAAAAATAACTGACACTATTCGTCTGCCAAGTCAATAAGTGGTAGATTTGGACTTGTATTGTACTTGACTTGTACTTGATTTTTTATTTTATTTTGTAAGTGGTTGCATATGCTATGCATCTGGTAGAAGACTGACACTTTTGTAAGCCCGTGTACTTTTAGCTTTTGATTTTTTATAACTATAACTACAACCTGCAACTTCATAATTACATCTTAAAAGCAACAACTTTAAAATCCGAAAACAACCTCAAAAAACCTCTACTAAAACTTCTTTGGGAAGACAACCCTTTGAATGGCGAATAGATGAAATAGTACACTGCAACCTTTAACCTCCCGTGCGATTTTCCGAGAGCCGTAAAATGGTTAGTGAGTGAACTTTTAAGCGTTTATGCTCAGTTTATATTTTTATTATTAACAAATTATGGCTGCCATTTTTTTTTTGTTTGAAAAAATAGAAATCGGATTTGATATTATTTCGCATGATATAGACGAAAATGACAAACAAATATTGGCTCTTTCGCATTATTTCAAGTCATATTAGCATTTGTATATGAGAATACTGCAATACAAAATGTCTTAATGAATTTGTATGATAGAAAACTGCATTAAGTATTTAGTATTAACGAGAATTTCGTTCAAGCGTTGATAAATCATAAGCTAGAACAATAATAGCACACACACAAATACTTAATACCATATTTATTTATATTTATTTCTATATTTAAAAATATGAAATTAGTCTGCTAGTTTAATTTTCATGTTAATCGCGATGTCGTATTATTTATTATATTATTATATTATTATTGTCCATAATCTATGTCGCGTGCATTGTGCAGAGAAAACGACGCATTTAACTTATTCAGGGGCATTACACTTTTACACAAAAACACGCAATGACAAAGTGTAATTAATAATACATATTACATATTAATAACAGTCAAGTGCCACATATGTATATAATGTCAAAAAAATTACACTTAGATTATGCAACACATCTCAATTAGCCTATTGAAATTCACGCGTGAGTCCATATCTTCTCTCTTGACGCAATGTAAACACCGTGCTTTTTTGTTTACATGTTTTTCGACAGATTTTCGATATTTTTTGTTTGCTTCGATGGACATTGTTCGCCGACACACCTGAAATCTACCTGTTCGCATACACGGCGACTTTTATTCAGCCGTGTGCATATATGTACTTGTTTTGTGCGCTTGCGATCGAGCGCACGGCAACGACTTATTATCAAGGTCTTTTGTTTGTAATAAATATTAATAATACATTGCGCCTCGCGGAATCGAGAAAGCGTTAATATTTCTGGTGGCGGTGCGGTGTAGTTGTTGGTGTTTAAATTCGCGCTCGCGTTTCTTCAAATAAATCAGATTTTTTATTGTATTTTTTTTATAAGTCTTAAATGTTGTTGAGTGTCGAAAGAGGTGTACATTCTTATAAAGCGTTCGAACTGTGCTTGATTTTTATGGTGTTTATTGAAGATATCGCACAATTGCAGTTCAGTTTGGCAATATATGTTTTGGATGCAGTTTATAGCTTATATATATGTACAATCGTAACGGTATTTAGTTATTGGCGGTTTCGCCCTCTGCTGTCTGCACCTTATGCAATATTCACAAATGCAAGCCGTGTGTTCAACTGTTCATCAATCAATTGTTTTGTGGTTGCGGTGCATATCAATTTTTTACCGAGAAATCAAACATCGTTCGTCTACAAGTACATATAATTATGTTTTATTTGCATATATCGTATATATACAATTCAATGTGGGATGGGTTTTGCAAACATTTTGTGTATACCGCACAAATAATATATTGCAGAGTTTTTATACCATAGAACATTTCCTATACAATTTGGTAGATTATTTAGACATATACAAATATGGTTTATTTAATTGAATACCAGAATTAATAATTGTGTGGTAACTGTTTTATTGACTCATAAAACTCAGTAAAAAATAATAACATATTTTATATAATGTGGGTGCTAATAAGATGACCAAAAATTTCACACTATTATTAAACCGAACAACATTTGAAAGAGTATCGATAATAATTTAAGAATTTAATTTTTATTTTATATTGTAGCTTTGTTTTTTTGCAAACACAGAAATTCACCATTAGGGGCCAATTTCTGTGTCCACAGTATAATGATATAGAAAATATAGATACATATTTATATAACAAAGGTAAAGTATAATAAATAATATTAAAAAAATCTTGTCTGAGTTAGTTAGCGTTAGGCTAAACATTTCATATAGAAATTATAATTCCATCTTTGCCATTTTTCATGGAGGTCATCAGTGAGTTGCTCATTATGAAACATTTCTCCCCACATATTGTTTCTTCATTCTTCATTGTCGAAATCTTAGAAGTACTCATGGTACTAGCTCTGATAATTTAAGTGACATGGAGTTGATCAACACACATTATCGAATTTTGCGGCTGTGTTCCGTTGCCGGGTTTGATCGAGACGTAGAGTTTAGTTTGTAGGTCTAAATTTTGTGACATTTTTCTTTCGAAGCAGCTTTATCTTTTCATTGCCCTGTTTAAACTATCTGGTAGACTAATTTGGTCGTACTTTCAAAGTAGCCCAGTTTCAAAGTACCCGCAGTTTTCCGTCACTACCACTCACACAAAATGGAAAATGTCACTGTGATGGAATTGATGATTGCTGTGTGCTGATCCTGGTGATTGTGTACGATGTGCATGTACAGTCCATCCGAGTAGTGTTCTCGTCAAAAATTGTTCTCAAAATGTTCCCTCTTTTACATATACAGGAAGGCTTCCAATTATCTTTAGATTTCGCTAAATTCTCTTCGTTTGAGAACCCATATTCCTGGTCGTGGTATTGAAGCTACTGATAAAGATAGGTCACTCTTCAGGATTTCAGGGAAACTTACGGTGATATTTTGACATCGCTTCTCTGGCTGCAAAATTGCTTGAGGATAGTGCAGGAGCTGTCGATAGTAATGGGCTAGCATACGCCTATGGACACAATGATTGTTATCTTGTATGATGGGATTTAGAAAACCTAACAAAAGTGACTCTCTTTTCTTAATTAACACTGGCAAGCGTAAGCTTAAAAAAATGGAAAATATACTAATAGGTCATTGTTTTAGAAACAACCTCCACAAAATCCGAACTATAGATTCGCCATTATGCAGAGGTTATAACATGGACAACAAAACACTGGAACACTTTCTCTGTCAGTGCCCAATGCTACAGAGAAACAGAACTCCGAACCTAGGCAGCAGACCAGTAACTACAAACGATTTCATCAAAGAATCAAGTCTCAAGAGCATCACAGTCTTCGTTGAGAGCACAAACTGGTTATCGGAAGAAGATCACGGACCTTCGCACGAGGATCAATAAAAATGAAGTTGCACAATGGACCAATATTATGGCCTACGTGCCACGAAGTTTGTATTTTCGACTTCAAAAATAAATCTATCTATATCTTGTTTGATGGGACAACAGGTAAGCAGTTGTCCAGTGGCATTGGGTTACTGGCGGATTGTAAAATGTCCTGGTGCGAAGGCATCGCATATTGTGACCAACTTCTTGGAAAAATACTTGGGACTGGGTCATCAGTACCTCGGCACTGTAAAGTGCTATAACGAGCCCTCCCAGGGGGGACGTAGGATATACCTTATGGCAGGCACCCACGTACAAATCGGACAATTCTGACTATATCTGTTGAGCCGTGTTGGTAGTAATTGTGGGTTAAATTGATGATTGGCATAGACGTTACTTTGGTGTATTCCGTGCATAGGTGTGTCCAGGTGACAAAGGCCTAATACTTTGGGAGCGTATATTGTAGGCCGATTTAATATGTACATCATATGGTAATGCGGTTGCTTGGCTAGTAGTGACTCTTTCTGGCTGACTCTGATGAACTCGCATTAAGACTTGTGCTTTCAGTATCAGTGACGCAGTGATTAAAGAAACAAAGCTGGTTGGATAGTGAGTAACTGAGAGCGGTAGAAAATTCGAATTCATTGGTGTCGCAGTGAACTTTGCTGTGTTTTCATATCCAAGCTTGATATTTACCCAATTGTGGATCCGATCTCCGATAATTAGATTTTGCAAATCAGAGATTCTTCATCAGACGACATTTTAACTCTTTAATTAATTATTTAATTTAAACAAATATTCAACGGTGTTATTTGTTTGAATTTTCTACAGCACTAATACTAACTAAAAAATGACAGTTCACTAATCAATCACAAAAAAGCTGCGGTTTTTTTTCTAAAAAAAGCCGGAAATTTGGCTAAGTTGCTACGTGCGAACGCCGCATTAAGACGCGCTTGCAATAGGTGACATATGTTCATCTTTATCTGGAACAACAGATCACATGCGCAACAAAATTAAAATTAAAGTATTGTAGCAGTTGCAGCGACACCAAAAGTATAAAAAGTCAGCAGATAATCCAATTAATTTACGCCAAAAATAAAGTATAATATTTCATCTTGAGATATATTTTATAACCCTGCAGATAATGTAATGTATACTATTTTTACTATAGCCTTTTCACAAATACTTCAAGTCGTATGTAATTATGTTGCATTTATATATATATATATATATAATATATACATAATACGCACAATCTTGCATAATAAATATATTTACATATATCCAGATTCAGATACATTCCAAAATAAAATATTACATTTCTGGATATAGTAAAGTATATCATAAGATTTATATGTAATCCCTCTCTAAAAATATCATCACCTTACCCTGCCGACGAACTAAGCAACAGTAAAGCGATTGCATAAACATAGGCGGTGTCCGGTTGGGCGCATAAACATTTAATCAACAGGTGTCATCGATGTCATCTGAAAGTCAATTTTTTTTTATTCTGCGAACTGCGAATTGTGATATATTTTTGTGTTGCTTTTGATTATAGAGAGAACGTGTAATCGTCATAAGAAGCACTTACACCAAATATCCGTGCGCGCGAACCAGCTTATCCCGGTCGGTCTAGAAATGGAGATAGTAAAAGTTAAGAATGAGGCAGAGGTTATCGCAACCCTGTGGCAGCATATCGAGCGCGCTGCCACTGCTGCCATTGCTGAGAACAATGTGTTTCGCATTGGATTGTCTGGTGGATCTTTGGTTAAGTATTTGGCTGCCGGAGCATCCACTGTAAAGACGGACTGGTCAAAGTGGAATTTATTCTTTTGCGATGAACGGTACGTGGAAGAACAAGACGCAGAGTCCACGTTTGGCCAATACAAGCAGACATTCATTCCGTTGACCACTTTGAAAGCTTCCCAGTTTCTGACTATCGACACAAGCATTGAGCTGGCCGATTGCGCACATGCCTACGAACAGGAGATCTACAAACGCTTCGATATTCAGGATGTGAGTTTAATGATTTTTTATCTTGAACATTATTATCTATATATTATATAATTATAAATGTATGTTTTTATTTAGTTGGATTTCAAAACAATTCCCAAATTTGATTTGCTGTTATTGGGCATGGGTCCTGATGGTCACACTTGTTCGCTGTTTCCAGGTCATCGGCTGCTTACCGTCGATCAAGTTTTGATTGCTCCCATCGATGACTCACCAAAACCACCACCAAAGAGAATAACAATGACGTATCCGCTCATAAACAATGCAAAATCGTGTATTTTTGCAATGAGCGGTGCTGGAAAAGCAGAAATGGTCAAGGTATTGTCAATAAAATTAAAACAATGAATAAAATGCATATTAATAATTGTTTATATATTCAGAGAATACTGGCCGATAAAGAACCACTGCCCGCAGGATTGGTGCGACCAACAGATGGAACACTTTATTGGATCGTAGACGAAGCTGCTGGAAGCTTACTCTGAACTAAGAGCCTCGCATTTTACAATCACCAATATTTATAAAATGTTATTTTTATGTTTTTTTTTATGACGGATAAAGGATATACAATTTAAGCGTATCTATGCTTTATTTTCAGAACTTTGGGACGATCGAGATTAGAAAGATCCATATGGAAAGCACGTTGTTTGGGTAAGGTTGAATGTGTACACCCAGAGAGAACTCAACACGATTATCGGCATTCAGATGGAGTCCGGAAGATTTTACTCGTTCAACAATGGAGGACAAGCTCTCGTAGCGCATGTTAAGCGGGAAACCAGTAACCTGAAAAACGGATTTATATGATAATTATAACAAGGGCAGCGACGAGCATATGAATACCTTATACGATGCTGTTATACTGGCTAGTTTGTCCGTTCCTGTACTTTTGTCATTCTCAAAACATATGTTTTCTTCAAGTTCCACAAGTATTCGATTTAGAGTTTCACTCAGATTTCTATAAGTTTACTATAAGTCTAGATTTAATATATATTTGTACAATATTTTAACCTATTCCATGTGGTCTTGCGATGTGTTCGCCAAGCACTGATTTTCTTGCGAACCTTCTGCTCGATGGTACGCTTGAGTTCAGTCACACTGTCACTGCTTCGATATTCAAAATCGTTGTCATGCAATAGGCCAATCGGAGCAGTTTTAGACTTGTTAAACAGTGGGCGCCATTCAGCCGAGTGGTCCACATTGAAGTTGGTCATGTAGACACGTTTCTCTCGCTGAATGTTTGCCCAGATCTTCAAAATTAAAAAAAAAATATATCCATTATTTAATAGTGTTCTGTGACTGGAAGATTATTTACATTCTCATGGCTGACGAGGCAGTAAACCTTGGACAGCGGGCAGTAAATATCTGTCCGGTTGAACTTCTGCCCGGTACATGGATCGATTAGGTAGTATACATCATTTTCAAAGATCAGCACAAAAGTCGTATCCCCGCCAGGTAGTGCATGACCCAAAACCAGTTTGGCATTATATCCTAGGGATAAATAGTAGCAGCAGAGTAATACACCCAGATCCTTGGACGAACACGAGAGGAATCTGAGTATTTGCTGTGGATTTTGGTGTAAAAAATTGTATCAAAATATTGTATGCAAGTTCATACTTACATCGTTGGTTAACCAGATGCCATTCAACTTTGCACAGTCCCCAGCTCCCTGTAAAACGGGTATTAGAGACACGAAACGTCTGATAAGACTCTCAGCCACCTCACTGCGTTCGAACGGTATCTCAATCGGTCCAATCAGGCGCGTTAGGCAAACACGCTTGCCATTCGATAGACTTACAAGTGGGTCTTGCCAGCGCAACGGAAATTCCTCCTGAAATTCGTCACACCATCGTTGGATTTGAGACTGAAAAAAATAGTGATAATTCGTTAAAAGCTAGGAAATGTTTATAATACTTTAACAATTTCCAATTCGGTGCACTCCAGTTTTGCAGTGGAAACATATGATAGGCGCACTGCTGGTTCTAGACTGATGACCAATGTCATGTAGATCGAGTCTCTGTACTCGGGAAGCGCACCAAGTTCGATTAGCGGGGCAGAAGCAAAGGATGGTCTCGAGTAGCCAAGCAGTACTTTTGGAGTGTTCACCTCGAACGTTCCTTCGATCTTAAGTAAACATTTATTTTATTAATGAAATTTGTATTTTCTTTTATTGATTTGCACAAACTCTTTGTTCCGTCAGTATTGTCGTGAATGGTATTCGAATCTCACCCAGCCACTTGCTCGACATCCTCTGATAGATCTCATTCGGTCGGCCCAGATCGTCTTCCAACAAATCCTCTAAGTGTTCATCGAAAACATGTATGCACAGTGAATCTTGTATATGATGGATTTGTCTGTCACCGTCACTAAAACATAACCATAATGAGAAATAGGAAATAAAATCAAACAGAATCTCACCTGATAGGAAGAATCAGCTGTTCGTTCCATGTGGGACTTGAGCCTTCTGCCGTTGAGGTACGTGCGGATTTGCTTTTAAAAGTGGCTACAGCATATGGCATGACATTGTGTATACGCTGTGCTGTTATTATAATTACTGATTAAATATTATTATAATTTTATAAAACAAATATTATATTTACAATGTTTTGTAGATGATATTACGCTTACTCTGCGCATGGATTGTGCTGGTGTTGTAGAACGTAATGGAATTCCAGAGGCACGGATTACATTTATGATCAACTTCAAGTTATTTACTTGTGATGGGTGGTATAGGGTTCGGGCAACCGGAACTGATCGCAAACCTGGATTCAATGGTCGCTTTGGTCCGAAAAGCTGCATTATCGCCTGCACAAGAGATCTTAAAATAACATAAATCGATATATTATTAAATTTAAGTAAAATATTAAAACAATAACTACCTAAAAGTCGGAGCAATATCACCGATCAAAAGGTCTCTGGACTCGTAGCTCTGGTTCATTACTTCACAGTGATTCGTTATGTATCTGTACATCTGCTTCAAGTACTTTCGACCCTGATGGCGTTGCACATCGATCGGATCTAGCCAATCCATGTTTTCGATGAAATGCTTGTCTGTAATGCGGGTCTGCTGTTCTATCTCACGCTCCGAGCACGGAACATACTTCTGATCTCGATGCTGAAGATCTCCATTGTATCTGGCTATCAGCATATTCAATCGTTTATCCGTGTCAAGTTTCTCAGCAGTACAGAATGCGGTTAGATCTTCGTTCAGGCGAAAACAATGTCGTGTGTTGGTGTCAAGCTCTTTGTCAGACCGTTGAGCATATACGTGAATACCATCGACCAAAGACTGAGCTTCGGGATCCATTGGATCTAGAGTGTGCTCATCGTACCATTTTTGCACGGTGTGGTTTGAGAGAGTACGTTTTTTGGCAATTGAATGACTTGATCGAGTTAATGCTTCATTGTTGACAGTGCTCCAACCAATTTTAACGCCAATGTGCCCAGTGATATCGGTGGGTGGGTTAGAATACTGTATCTGTACCGTTGCTGCGTCGTTGAATAGTTCATGTTCGGCAGGAACGGGCACGAAGATGCTGGCAATGCTTTCCGTGACCTTGAGCCGTTGCTCTTGATAGATCTGTCATAATAAAATAGTTACAAATTCTAGTAGATGCATGTACAAATAAAGCAATACATTTATTTGATCCCGAACGCATATTTACATGATCTTTGAGCCGGATTTTATTATGAATCATACCATTAAGTCGAAGTAATAAATTCATAAGAATTCATGAATCCGTCATTGCGAGAACTGACAAAGAAGAGATAGAGGAGCAGAAGAACGTAATGGATTTAATTGAAGATGTGTATTATAAGACCGCAGGCAAAATCACCAAGCTTTTATCGCCAAAGAAGAATACCAATCAAGCAAGATTGAAAACTCTAGCGCAAATCGCCAACGTCAACGTCAAAACAAATATTACCCAGGAAGCTCCAACTGCGGAAGAAGAGGCCTTGATAACCCAGGCACAGCATTTAAAATGCCTGTTTACGCATTATGAGCATAATATTCATAAGGTAATGAATGATCAGGAAATGGTCTACTCTCATTTTACATCTGTCTCTGCAATTCAATCCATCGCTGGCGCTACGTTCAGAGACAAACTTTTATATCTGTGACATATCATTTAATTGCTTTTTGTTGACAGTTTCGTGGGATGCACGTACAAGAGCGGCGATACATCAGTACTCAGAAATAACTCTTCTTCAACTGTTTAAAAAGAGATCATCAAGCATCAGATTTCTGGTGTCTGCGATCGACCTTGAATTTACTGCTATGGTCATTATATCCATATCCAGTCTTAATGCAATGGCCACATCTAATAATTTCGAGAGGACTCAAATACAAGGTCTGAAATCAGCTGGTCCCTCCATACTTTAAACAGCTCTTAGGCGCTGCAGTATACAGTCGTAATCTTTTATCGGTGTTCGCCAAGGTCCGGTTGGCTCACTAACAGCACATAACACATAGCATGGCTGGATATTGTCAGGTCTCGTATCTGGAAAAGTGGCATTAATTATTACAAGTCCAACGCTGCACTATGAATTAACGCTCGAGCAGCACTTAATTCCAAAATTCTGGGAATTAGAGAATGTTTCTACTGCACGACTTCTCACCGCTAAAGACGAATTTTATGAGAGGACATTCAAGAAAAACAAAACCAGACGTTTTATTGTTCGATGGGCCTTTTGATAAAGAATGTTGCTAGGTTAAAACAATACGCAGATTTCCTGCAACAGTACCAAGAGCTTGAAAATTTGGAAGATTAGTCTGATGTTGTCGATGATTGCATGCAATATAAACAAACATAAGCAAATTTGGAAAATTAAACCTTTGAAAATGGTGCTTCTGTCGTTTTATGTGATTTTTATTTAGACGATGTTTCAAAATGTAGAAAGCTTATACTTTTGCTTTAGTTTCTGTACTTAACGATAGCCACAAACCTCACCAACCGGCGGGAACGATAGATAATCCCTCTACAAAGTACTTTATGAATCTAGCTCTTTTTATGTGCTTTTGTAAATCCAGATTGAAGAGCTTTTAGTATTTTGTTATTTTCGAGAAGTGCTTTAATCTAGGTTTTCATAGGAGAATCTAAAGAGCTCTCTTCCAGGAATACGGATAATTTGAAAAGAATAGATCGAATATTGCTATACGCTTGAATTCAGATTGATTATTATAAGTTCTGTTAGGTTTTTACAATCTTTTTGCAATATTTCGCGCAAAATTCGTAAACATTTTCAAAACTGTCAAACCAAGGCGCCAAATAGATTTAAGGCCTTTTCTCAAAGAATGTTAGCATAATATTGATACTGGAGCTTTAAGGATGTTCTCATTAAAATCACCTATTATAATAATATCATAGTACTCTGGAAAATGAAATGATGCATATTAGATTTTGTGTGAAAAGTTTTCAATTATCGACTTTTTACTAGTTTAACAGGTGATAAAAAAATAGAGAAAATTGAGACAATCGGGATTAGCGATAAATATAGACTTTAGAAGAACATTACTTATATCCAGAGAACTTAAGGGACGGATTTTTGGATTTTGAGAGAGTATAGCTGACATTTCGTTGAGGGCTGTATTTGTCAAATCATTGTTTATTACTACTTCACTAAAGGTATATTACCGTGGCTTGATATAGCGTCGACCAACACTTTTTAAACTTCGTTATCAAAATATTGTGGAAACGATGCGCATATTCAGTTCATTTTATGGTTTACATGAATTGGTACTTTAACTAGCAAAATACACACACACACATTTATACCTTTGAATGTTTGTACAGTCCAAAGTTTGACACACAATTGAATACAAATTAATATTATTATATTATTAATATTCCGGTATAAAAATTATAAATAAAGTTGTTAGGCAAAACTAACTGCAAAGACTCTTCCTTTTAATAAGATTACCACAAAGAATATTTTTACAAAATTATTATATTATAATTAAGAAGCATTTCCCTCTGATAGACTTGTATAATTTAAAGCTTCAGACAAAATAAGTATGTACAGTAAATTGTATATTATAAATATTATTTAGGTCAAATAAATTTTATTTTATAAAGCAGCTGTGGAGCAATTAGAAATTATTGTGTTTAATAAACTCTTTACCAATAACAATAATATAAGAGAAACGGACAAAACCAGTCTCCAGCTCTCGTTCGACTGTGCGCCTCCACGTCGTTTTCGGTCTACCTCTGCTACGACTTCCTTGCGGGTTCCATTGC